>CM056583.1:12880000-13037500 GCA_029721435.1 Gymnothorax reevesii | reverse complement strand
GAGACAGCATATCTGAATTTCTGCTGTTTTTTTCATGGTATTTCCATCCAGATTTGTTGAAAAGCTTACAACATTTTGTTTCAGACTGGTCAGTTAGGTGACTGAAAGTATTGGAACGTTTGACTGACAGGTGTCTCTTGTTGCCTCATATTATCCTGTTAGATTGATTGGTTAAACAATAGTTCTGAAGGTCTAATCTTGGTTTTTGCCTAGGATTTTGACCGTGAACATTGCATTTATGTTTGAGAAGATAAATCGCCATGAAGACCTGAGAGCTGTCGTTGGGAGAGAAGCAAACGATTTTGAAGCAAAGAAAAGAGGGTAAACTGATCGTTGCACAAACATTGGGGATACGCTGTACAACAGCTTTGAATGTCCTGAAAAAGAAAGAAACCGTCGTTATACTGAGCAGCAGACATTGAACAGGTCAAGCGAGGACAATAACAGCAGGTGATAACAGACAGATTGTGAAAGCCTTAGGGAAAAAAAAAACCCTAAACGTCATCAGTGACATCACACACCATCTCCACAGGGGAGGGGTGAGCGTATCTCAATCAACCAATCGAAGAAGCATAATAGAGGCTATACCACAAGATTCGACACACTTATCAGAAGTATCGGAAGGGAGGATTACGATTCGCAAAGAAGTACTCAAATTGGCAGCAAAAGTTGTAGAGCAAAGTTTTTCTGGACTGATGTGACCAAGATTGACCTCTACTAAGGTGATGCAAAGGCCAAAATGTAATAAAAGAAGAAATCTGCCTATAATCCAGAACATAAGAGCTCATCTGTGAAGCGCAGAGGAGGAAGTGTCATGACCGGGGCTTACATGACTGCCTCTGGAGCAGGGCACGCTAATCTCTATTGATTTTTGCGACTCATGATGGTAGCAGCAAGATGAATTTGGAAGTTTACAAATAGATTCTGACTCTGCCAGCGTATGGAGAAATGCGTCAAAACCGATCGTGAGGAACTTCAAGATGCAGCAAGACATTGGCCCAAAACACATTGCTATCATAACAAGGGGCTTCATTAGGGAGAAAATTGAATATGCATTTCGCATCCTGAAGAGGGTCTGAGCCCCGCCCCCCATGCCACCTGAAACAAACAACTGAAGGAGGCCGCAGTAAAAGTCTGGAAAACTGTCTAAAAAGAAGTGTGCAACGGTTTGATGATGTCAAAAGGTCGAAGGCTTGATGCATTTATTGCAGGCAAGGGGTATGTGACCATACTAATTGTCATTTACTATACTCTGTAGCAGTACTTCAGTGCACTGAAAAATTGAGTAGTCCGATACCAAAGGTGCTATGTTCTAAGTAGTTCAACACTTCTAGGAGTAAATGTCAAAAATGAAATCTGAGATTTTGACCTTTTGCCTCGTATTCATCTTTTGATCTCACCCCCATGTGTATTGAGTGTATTGCAAGAACAATGCAACTGGCCTTGCTGTCCCAGTAAATTTGGAGGGGTCTGTGAATAAAACAACAAAGTGAATTTAAATCACAGCTTGTTTTTCATGTTAATTCACCTGTTTCATCCCAAACATAATTCTGAACTGAATGTATCTGTCGAGCGAGAGGCGTAAAGATGCTCCGCCTGTCTCTGCAGCGCCTCAGTGACCTCAGAAGGAGACACTGTAATCCCCTCGGCCCCCTGTACAGCGTGTACTGGTTGCGCTTTGATATTCTTACTTTATCTGAGCAGGACACATCGGCCACTTGTACATCCAGCTGTTTACTGACCCTTCCCTTTCCTGTGGTCAGATGGCCTGATGTGACCGGTCATGCTTGCACATCTGCTCTCACATTACCCTGGTATTATATGTTAGTAAGTCTGTTCCAAACCTCGTGGATCATTAGGCCAGTGTTAAACCCTGCTTTCAGTAGCATGAAGCGGCTAGGAGTATTGCTCCTCCCCCTGTATGGGATGCTAGTCCATCACAGGTTACCCCCCAGTTCATCGTCAGGTTGCCCAGTACAGGTTTGCTGGCTCCCAATCATTCACTTGGGTGGAGTGAGGTGCTGTGGGCGTGAAGTGTTCTGCCCAAGGTCCCACTGCGAAGGTTGTGGCAAGGAGTCGAACTAAGGACCTTTCGGTCCCCAGTCAATCACCTGCTTACCGCATCCGTCGAAAGGTCAACAAGAGGAGGTCCTTACTTAAAGCCGGAGAGAACAGTTCCAGTGGGACGAGCAGGAGAGCGAAATGGATACAGTGCCCCAGGAGTGGGTTCAGAGGTAAGAGGGGCTTTGTGAAATAGCCGAATGGCCATGGGATTTTAAGTTGCATTGCCCCAGATGATGTCAAAATTCCAAGCTCAACTGAGGTTCGAATCACAGACTGAACAGCGTAGTTAATTGGCTTACCGCCAGCTAACTGCACAGCATCATTATTGGAACTTTGCTGTAGGAAATCCAATGACCAAAGGTCATACCTGTCAGCTAGTCCGTCAGAACCATACTTTGATTATCACTGTGTCTGCCTGCGTTTGTTTTCGGCAATATTCTGTTTAGTTGTGGGAATGAAAATAGCCTCTTTTTAAACTTAAAAAAGTGCCTACCCCATTACCTATCTCTTGTTTACAGGATTGCTTCACTCTGACCCATACATCTAGTCTTTAGATGAACTTTTTTCTCAAAGGAAAAGAATCTAAGGATGATGAGTTTTATCGCAACATGGAGGGAGAATGTCATACTGTGCATTTCGCAAACACAGCAAACACGATGCTCTGTCGCCACTACAACTGTGGAAAGAAGCGTTTACACAAAAATACCACGGCAGCAGTAACGTAAATGATGACTTGTTATTAGGAGCTAACAGCAATTCTAGCTTACGTTTTATGAGTTACTTAAATTTGGGTCAAACTGGAGATCTGTAAAAGAGCTGCCGTTCATTGCTAACTCTTTGTGGCAAAGCACTTATTGAAGCAACCAAACCCACCCACCACCCTTGTTCAGCAAAGGAGAAAGGAGTCATGCAACAAAGGGTTAAACACAGCACTTGATTTTAGTACATTTTCCATAAAGATTTCATTCCCTTTTATGCTTATGGCAGTTTTGTCTGCAGTTTTTAAGTGTCCCTCCCATGTCACCTGAGTCCAGGAAGAACTGTCTCAGGTCATCAGAGGAATCTGAAGCTGAAGCAGTTTAACACCTGTAATGTGAAAAAATGCCACTAGATGGCAGTATTGACCTTTTTTTGTTAAGCCCAGTCTGGAGCTAGGTTGGGGCATGTCCTGGGCATGTCTGAGAGGGGAAAGTCCCAGAGAACTGAAAAAAGTCTAAAAGGTGGGAGGGGGCTGCAAAAGAGTATATAAGGAGAGAAATTGAGAGAGTAAAGTAGTAGGAGAAATTCCAAGGAGAGGGATACATTTGACCAGACCTGTCATTCTGTTCAAGACCTGTGAAGCTTTTTGTGGATTTTTGCCTGTGTTGGAGCATTTTCCTGTCCCGGGACATCACCAAGCAACCCCATCTCAAGGGACTGTAAATATTTTTTTTTGTGTATGTCAATCTTGGCCAGTAGTATAAATAGTAGGTTAGCTGTCCGTCTTTGTTTAATTAAATCTGTTTAAGTTTTCAAATTTGGTCTGTCTTCCCTTGCTGTCTTATGTCATAACAAATTGGAGCCGTAACACACATAAAAATAAACCGACTCTGGCCTGCCCGTCTCCACCTGAGCGAGAGTGGTTATCCAATCAGGAAAGGGCGTGAAGTGGAGGGGGCGGAGGCCAGGGAAGGAAGCTGCGATACATGAGCTGGCCGGAGAAGATCTCATTAGAGGTATGTAAGGTGCTAGCATTAGCAGTAATGCCCATAGAGGTGATTGGTAGCTTTGTCGAACGGCCACAGTGCAGATTATGGGCAGTAATACAACAGAGCATTGCCCAGTCCATTACAGGCTGGAAAAAAGTAAATGAAATTCATTTGAGAACTTCATTAGAGGCCAAAAAAAGGATGGTCATTCCTCGCTCAGGATGTGCTTGTTGACACTTCTATTTATTGTATCCCCCCGAATGAGTTCGGTGGATACTATGGATTTGGCCTCGTCACGCGTCCGCGTCCCCCGCATCAGCAGAGATTTTCTTGTGAACGCTCTACAGCCCACATAAGTGCACTGATTCTTTTCAAATTTTGCAGGGACGTGTATTATGGTAAGTTCACGACACCTATTGATTTTGGGTACTCTGGGACCATCTGGGCCCAACTGGGGGGCCTTCGGGGGATACATGTGCTCGGTTGCCGAGCGCTCTAGTTTTTTTTTTCCCTTCATTTAATGGGAATCTATTTAGTGATGGAGGACAAATGTCCCGGTTACGTGCCTGTAAGGAGGAAAGTGCGATAAACAGGACGAGAGGCAGAAATGATGCGTTACACAGATCGCCTCCAGAACTCGTGTCTGTGTTTTTTCCACATCACTGTGGACATGGTCTGCTATCCCAACGGCTGGGTGTTATTCACAAAACATTCTGTCTGCAGTTTCAGAGCCAGTGGCCCCAAAGTTTGTGTTCGCCGCACCACTACAGCAGGTTCTTTCCATCTTCTTAATGCCACAGCCTTGCTTCCCGCAAAGAATCGGAACCGTAATCATGATTAATTTCATTGCTCTGCACAGAACACAAACAGAGAATTAGGCTTGGTGGTTCAGCACGCGCATGCACAGGAAATGTACATAAAAACAATGCAAATGTTTATAATTGACATTAGAACAATAAAAACATGAATAGTGTGTTGTGTTTCTCATTCAGACATATCTTCATATCATAACGTTCCCCCATCCCCAAGAAATGGGAGAGAGACAGATTCTTCAGGTTATTAGGCTTTATTGAGGCATATTGATAAATGTAAAGCCAAGTTCCGCATTCTCACTCTTGCGCTGCAATTGGACAGGCAAACCAAAACTCTGTTAGCTAATCCTTCAGGTATTATGCATGCGCATCACTACAAAGGAGTGGAAACTTACAGCCAAGGGATGAGAATTACAGACAAAGGAAAAACAGCCAGATGAATAAGATACATGTAGATAGATAAATGATTCAATTGATTATGTTTTCAGTAACAACTAATGATTTTACTGAAAACAATTAGCAAGTAATTAAGTTAACTGGCATCAGGTGTGTCACATGATTGGCTATAAAAGGGATGTCTTAGAGAGGCTGAGTCTCTCAGAAGTAAAGATGGCCAGAGGCTCTCCAACCTGTGAAGGCTTGCGTAAAAAATTTGTGGAAAACTTAAAAAACAATGTTCCTCAACGTCAAATTGCAAAGGCTTTGAAGGTCTCATCATTGACTATGTATAACATCATCAAAAGATTCAGAGAAACTGGAAAAATCTCTGTGCGTAAGGTACAAGGCTGAAGACCTTTACTGGATGCCCGTGATCTTTGGGCCCTCAAACACCACTGCATCACCCACCAGCATGATTCTGTCATTTACATTACTAAATGGGCCCAGGAATACTTCAAGAAACCACTGTCTGTAAACACAGTCCGCTGTCCCATCCACAGATGCCACCTAAAACTCTATCATGCAAAAAGGAGGCCATTGTTGAGCATGATCCAGGAGCGCCGCAGTGTTCTGTGGGCCAAGGCTCATTTAAAATGGACTGTAACAAAGTAGCAAAGTCTCATGTGGTCAGACGAGTCCAAATTTGACATTCTTGTTGGACATCATGGGCGTCGTGTCCTCCAGGCTAAAGCACCACCCCTCCTGTTATCAGTGTTCAGTTCAAAAGTCAGCATCTCTGAGGGTATGGGGAAGCTTTAGTGCATATGGTATGGGACACTCATGTTTTGAAAAGCACCATGAATGCTGAATGGTACATTAAGGTTTTAGAGCAACATATGCTCCCCTCCAGACGACATCTATTCCAGGGAAGGCCTTGTGTATTTCAGCAGGACAATGCAAAAACCACATACTGCGGCTGTAACAACAGCATGGTAGTAGAAGCATTCGTAGTAGAAGAGTCTGTGTGCTGAACTGGCCTGCTTGCAGTCCTGATCTTTCACCGATTGAGAACATTTGGCGCATAATTAAACAAAAAGTCCATCAAAGGAGACCCAAAACTCTCCAGCTGCTGGAAGCCTGTATTAAACAAGAGGGGGATCAAATTCCAATGGCTAAACTCAAGAAACTTGTCTCCTCAATGCCCAGACGCCTCCACTCTCGGTTAAAAAGAAGAGAGGATGCTACGCTATGGTAAACAGGCCCCTGTCCCAACTTTTTTGAGACCTGTAGCAGCCATCAAATTTGAAAAGAGTGGGTAAAATTGTAAAATTTCCCAGTTTCAACATTTGCTATGTTATCTCTGTTTTGAATAAAATACTGGCTGGTGTGATTTGAAAGTCATTGTGTATTGATTTTACTCTCAATTTACACTTTGTCCCAACTATTTCTGAATTGGGGTTGTACATACAGTATGTGCACATGTGTGTGTGTATGCAAATTTGTGCTCTTACTCTCTTTATAGTCAATAATTCACTAAACAAGTCCGGGTTCTCTATATCACATTTTAAGTGTGGCATTTGGGACAATTTGGTACTTTTTTATGGCCTATACTGTGCAGTGTTTTTCGTGGGTCCCGTTTGTTCTTCAGCGAGGTGTAATGCTTAGAATTACCTTGGAAAAAAACCACAGCCCATCTTCTTCACTACTGCTTCGAAATTGCAGTCGCAGCTTGCCCTCCACAGGACATAAACTGTATTACAAGCTGAGCAATCATGCGCGGGAAGTACAACGATATAAATACTGAAAGGGGTGGGTTTAGTTAATCAGCTTTAACGGGCTCATGACCACCCCAGCTGTTTAAAATGTTCTTATTTTTATAGTCTCAGTTATTTTGGGCCTCAGGATTGCTCTTTTAAACAAGCCCCTCATAATATCCGAGTCTGTATGTTGAGTTGCTTTGTGATGAACATTGATCGATTCCACTAAACATGGAATGGTAAAACTCAGTGGCCGCTCGTGAATTGGCAACAGGGGAAGCCCAAACAATCCCTTAATGTTAATGATTGTTCATCACCTGGTTTCAATCATTCATTTAAACAGTGGAGGGTCGTCGGCCGTAACAAAGTTAAGCCAAAACCTCGCTCTTCAAAGCTTAATGACTTAAACCTTTCGCAGTTTACTTTTCTTGCTCAGAAGTTGCTCATACGAATTGTAAGAAGAGCAGTCAGTTGAGTCAAATTTATTTTCGATGGCATTGTTATACATTGCACCACGAAATTGAGGGGTTTTCTTTCACACATAAATTACGACATTAATTACCATAGGCCTGCGCTATAAATTCCGCGCTTAAGAAGCTCACGAAACGGCATAGATGCGCAAATTGATTAGTGAGGCTCATTAAGCAATAAGCTGTGCAACATCGCATTCTTTTCTTCTATATTAGGATTGTAGAAAATGGACTGTCGTGGCTTCTTGTGAAAGAAGCCTCACAAACTAATTTATAAAGACGTGTTGATAATTTGCGTCGTCATTTGCTATCGAAAATAAATTTGATTGTCCTTCAACCAATTCGTATGAGCAACTGCTGATAAAGAAAAGTGAACAACGAAATGTTGAAATTACGGCCGACGAGCCGCCGCTGGTAAAACTAGAACAATCATTGAAATTTTGTGATGTGGCCTACA
Source organism: Gymnothorax reevesii (assembly GCA_029721435.1). Lineage (NCBI taxonomy): Eukaryota > Metazoa > Chordata > Actinopteri > Anguilliformes > Muraenidae > Gymnothorax > Gymnothorax reevesii. The sequence goes on along the minus strand of CM056583.1, from coordinate 13,029,874 downwards.
CATCCGAAGTTTGAGTCAGCAATAAGAATGAAAACCGTAAAAATCTTAAATAAAAAGAAAACACGAAAGCACATCTCGACTACCAACAGATATACTCATTCCCAAACGTACATTTATTGACACAGCGTGATATTCCGCACCGGACTTTGTCTGTGAACACAGCACGCTGGGAAATGTAGTTTTCGGATCTCTGAGCCCTGTCCCTAAATAAAAGCCGACGTCTTCTCTCTTTAACCCAATAATCCCCAGACCCAGACATCATTATAGGAAAATATGACCCAGTAATATTTTTGAGGTATTGAAGGGTAGTATTCAGATCCACTGTTTATTATTAGGTTTTGTGACAGCAAAATATACATTGCTGAACAGAACTTCTTCTAATTCCAGTAGTATCATATCTGATACAGCAAAAAATCAGCACCCCTCCAGAACTCAACACTTGAAATTTCAAATTATTTATATGCTCTCTACTATCTATATCTATCCCTTAACATGTATAAGAGTAAGTTTTTGTGTAATATTTAACTTGGGATGCCGAACTTCACAGTCAAAGTCCAAGGAAATTCATGAATTCACATTCACATGGGAGCTACTACCTTGAAGTGAGTGACTTGGGGAGAGACTCCTGTAATCTCACTTCTTCCTTCCAGGTGGCAGCACTGTGTATCAGATATGACACAGTGAGCAGTCGTGGTTGTGTTGCATCTTACCAGGTGGGCATGGCCCTTCAAATTTGGTGTATCATATATGATATAGGGGGCATTATAGGGTTTAATAAGCATGTACTGGTCTCTAAACCAGACAATGTACCTCGTTTTCAAAGTAACATTACATTTGTTCTATAGAGAAACAGCGGCAGATTAAATGCTTTTATTGTCACCGGTTTTAACTTCAGGTGCCCATAAGGAAAAAAGCCTGCCTCATGCGGATTTCACCAAAGCGCCCGACCCTCGGAAGAATTATGCTAATTCTTTAATTCATGGGTCTGCCTCAAAATACTGATGAGGACTTAAACTTTGAGAACGTGGGGTTTCTATCTTGTTTTGCATATAAATTGAACATATAAGAAACTTCATTTTATTATTTTCCCTCGTAAAAACGTCTCATTCCTGACTTAATATGGTATATGCAATCGCAATTTGAAAAATTCGGTACCGTAGGGAAATGCAACTAAAACAAAAACAAAAATTGTTATTTGATGGGTCTATTTACAGTTTCTCACAAAAGTGAGTATACCCCTCACATTTAATTTATTATATCTTTTCAAGGGACAATGTTACACAAATGAAACTTGAATATATTCTAGAGTAGTCATTGTACAATATGTGTCGCAGCGTAGATTTACTGCACTGTCCAAATAACTGAACAAACAGTCACTATTTCCAAAATGGGTGCAACAAAAGTGAGTACATCTCACCGTCAACATGCCAAATTGTGTCCATCGTGTCAATATTTAGTGTGACCACCGTTGTTGTCCAGCACTGCCTTGATTCTCCCAGGCATGGAATTCACCAGAGCTGCACAGGTTGTTGCTGTGATCCTCCTCTCCTCCATGACAACATCACAGAGCTGGTGGATGTTGGACACCTGCTGTTCCTCCACCTTCCTCTTGAGGATGCCCCACCGGTGCTCAATGGGATTCAGGTCTGGAGACATACTTGGCCACACCATCACCTTCACCTTCAGCTTCTTCGGGTAGGCAGTTTTCATCTTGGAGGTGTGTTTGGGGTCGTTATCATGTTGGAAAATGGTTCCATAAGTTCGTGTTCTTAGACTAGTTGTCTGCAGCAAACTGTTTTCAGGCTTTCTTGTGGGCTCGCTTCAGAAGAGGCTTCCATCGCGGCCAAAAGCCATGCAGACCGACTTGGTGCAGTGCACAGCGTATGGTCTGAACACTGACAGGCTGTTCTCCCACTGCTGCAACCTCATTAGCAATGCTGCCAGCACTCCTGCGTCTGTTTACTGAAGCCAACTTGTGCACCTGACGCAGAGCACGAGGACTCAACCTCTTCGGTCGACCCTGACGAGGCCAGTACTGAGTAGAACCCGTCTTGGAAAACCGCTGAATAACATTGGCCACCATGCTGTAGCTCATTTTCATGGTTTCACAGGTCTTCTTGTAGCTTAGAGCATCTTTGTGGAGAGCAACAATTCTCTTTTTCTGATCCTCTTTGAGAGTTCTTTCCCATGAGGTGCCATGTTGACCATTCAGTGACCAGAATGGGAGCATTGCACCCAAAGTACCACGACTGAAACCTTCAACATGTTACACAAACTCATATGGCCCAGTCCAACAGACATGATGAATAAGACAGGTTCATTTCTTGGTTGACTATTACCAATTGGGATGTGTACTCTCTTTACTTGCCACTCACTTTAGAAATTGTGACTGTTTGTTCAGTGCAGTGCTGTAAATCTACACTGCTACACATATTGTACAATGACTAATGTAGAATACATTCAAGTTTCATTTCTGTAACGTTGTCCCGTGAAAAGATGTAATCAATTAACTGTTGAAATGTGAGGGGTGTACTCACTGTTGTGAGATACTGTACCTCAACTATATTGAAATCTCTACACCACTTTTTATGCTTTGACTCATGAATTTTATCTCTTTTTGAAAATACGCTCATTTAAAGTGTATAGGATGGGCAATCAGGGCAGGTTACATCACTGCATCGAACACATTTAGTGGCCGACTTGTTCTTAATCGCTGTATTGTGCAGTATCTGTTCGCCATAGCAGAGCGTAAAACTTATTGCATTTATTAGACGGTCTGAATGCACCGAGGTGAGCCCTGTGAAATGAGATTAGAAAGGCTTGAAAAGCAGTAATGCTGTAATGTACTAAGGTGTGCATAGTGATGTCACAGGGGAAAAGACATGAAATTCAGTAAAGGAATAATGCACTGCGGAGAGCATTGTGATGTCAAAGATAAATCGGCTTTAAATTCAGCAGCGGTAGGGCAGGAAGGTGAGAATTGTGATGTCAGAATAGGGAAGTGTTTCTCAATAATAATGCAGTGTTTCTCAGACCTGTCTTGGAGTACCACTTTGCCTGTTCTCCCCGCTTTAGCAAAAGTGGTTAAGATCTTCTCATTATTAAGCAGCTTCAGGGGTTCATAAAGACCTGATCATTTGAATCTCCAGTGTGCTGGAGCAGGGAGAGATCTAAAACATGCAGGACAGGTGGTTCTCCAGGAGACGGTTGAGTAGCGTCACAAAGGAAAAGTTTGAAAGCCAGTGACGACAAGCACAAGGTGAACGTTTAATATCTCCGAGGGAAAGGCTTGATAGGTAGTAATCAATGCACCAAGGTGAGCATTGTGATGTCACACTGGAAAAAGCTTGAAAGGCAACCGTGCAATTAGGTGAGCATTGTGATGTCACAATGAAACAGGTTTGAAAGGCAGTTACTGAGTCATTCACCAAAGTAAACATTGTGATGTCACAGTGGAAAGGTCTTGAAAAGCAAGAACAACAGAATGCATAATGCATATTACCCATGATGCAGTACAATATTGACATGATTATGAAGTTTGTTTGCCTATTAAAAATTAGGCTTTGTGACATTACAAAATGAATACCTTGCGCACACAGGTTATGTATTGCATATCGAAAACAGACATGAGATGGCTGTTTGCATGAGTTGCAGGATGAGTGTGAAGATTGTCATCTTTCTCAGGTTTCATATAGCTGCTGAGAATGTCTTGAGGATTGTATTTTGGTGGAATAAATCTTGCCTGTTATAGTTTATTCTCCAGACAGTGTCCTTGTATCATCCTCTCTGTCGACTGTTAATTGCACCATGTTGAATTGTCAGTTGAATTACTCAGTTTTAATTATCAGCCAATCATCAAATCTTCAGCTCAGCACAAACTGACTCCATCTTACAGAAGGTGTGAAATGATTTTGCCTTTTGCTCGATTCTAAATTACGAGGTTAATTAATGGTTTAATGCTTTTCTCTGCTTATTTCCTTTGTAATTAGGTGCTGAGTTGGTCTGCCAAATAAAATAACCATTAATTTCAGAAGGGAATAATTATTACCTATGGCTGAGCTGCAGTGTTTCTGATGTCCTCAGTTGTTTGTCATTTGTTTTTTGAGGACAGTACTTTCCTTTCCCCTACAAATGCAGTATCTACAGAATATTGGTTCTTGCATTTTGCACAGCAATACGTGGATACATTGTTCTTAGTTGTACTTAACTCATTTATGGGCAGCGTTTAATATTCATGCATTTCTAAAATGTGTTTGCATGTATGTCTTGCCATTGCATAATTAATCTGTCTCTCAGCTTGGGGCTTTATTTTGCATTTTTCAGTTTGCGTTTTTGGTCCCAGATCTCATTCCATAGATTCCACAGAGCCACACCTGTTCCGCGTTTTCTTTGTGTCCCTCCTGCTGTGGATTTCCACCGTTTGCTCATTGTCATTGTGTATCTAAGCCTGCAGTCTGTCTTTGCTCTGTGTCAGATTGTCTTGTGTTGATCTTGTGCTTAGTATGCAGCCTATCGTTTTCATGCCTGTTCTCAGTTCTTTTGTCTCTGTTCGCCCTGCTTCTTCCCACGATCTCGCCTTTCACCTCTCTTGTTCTGACCATTACCTGCCTCCTGACCCCGATTTGCCTGCCCTACTGCTGCCCAGCTGTGTCTGGCCTGCCCTACATTGCCCTGATCACTGTAGACCAAACTCTGCCAGTCAGCCATCCTCATTCAAGCACCTGTTACTGCCGTTCCCGGGTCTGCTAGTCGCTGCTGTGTTCCATATCGTGACGGCCCTTGGTGCGAGGGCTGGAAATCATTCCTCCTCTCTTGGGCTGACCCCTTTCACCGTTCAAAGAGAACATTAAAATCTACAAAACATGGGTGTAATGAGTTTGATAGACAAGTGAAGGGTGGCTTGACTGGTGATTGTGGAGTAGCTCAGTCCAGCCCCTGGTGCGGTTTGGATTCTGACTTGCATCGGGTGAGATGACGTTGGGCAGAACCCTGCGTTTAGTTTGGTGAAAAAACTTCTCAACCTCAGTATGATTGCAGAGGCTTCACCTCTGTTTCACTCCATTACTTTAATTTGAAGTGTTCATCTGGGATTTCTCCCTCGGCATCCACGGAAAAAGAGAAGCATTTCCTCGAGTGAATGTCTCCGGTTAAATAAAGGCTTAAAATATCCGGATCAAGGCAGATTTCTGGATCTGCTGTCGGCCAGAGTTCACAGAGTGTGGCTTGTTAATTCTAACATCCTGAATTCTGGTTTCTCTCACTCATGAGCGAAATATTGATTATGTCACAGTGCCTCCTAGAGGCATTGTAAAGTATATTCATTGCAAAAGGACAGAACACATCAATCCTTTTCAAACCGTGAAAAACTGACTGCAAATCTATATAAAAGTATGATTCTGGAGGTTGGAGCATTGAACTGTGAGAAGAATGACTAACCTACTGACCCATGAGTGTGGCCTTATCCCCGGCCTGGATGACCCTGTTCCTGAGAGTCGGTCGCTGGATTTTTTTGTTTGTTTTTGTTCCTGTCGATTTTTGTGTTTGACAACAGAGTTTGATTTTTTTTTCCACTGAATCAATGAAATTATAATTTATAATACATTTATAATTATATTTTAATTTATAATTTTTGGTTTTCTTTGGTTGACTTTATATTTTGTCTCTAAAGTCTTGAAATCGTGCAGCGTGATTTGGGTTCACATGGAATTTCGCTGAAATCATGAGTGGATCAAATGCGCCCATTGTGCAAAAATATTCGGACAGCAGGTCCTCTTACATCTCATGCCAAAATCATTGATTAACTTGCAGTTAGTCCCCCTCTTTGCCAGTAGCGCCCTCCACTCCTCAGAGAAGGGTCTTCAGTAGATGCTAGAACACTGCCTCAGCACATAACTTCCATTCCACCCAGAAGAGCTTTTTGTGAGTTTGGGAGGCAAAGTCCGGTGATTCGGCCGGGCGCAAAGTCAGCTTTCCTGCTGATCCCAGTGGGGTTTGATTGATTAAAATCAGGGCTCTGTGCTGGGGACTCAAGTCCTATTACATCAATTTAGGCAAACCTGTGCGTAAACTTCATCCTTCTGCTGAAAACAAAAAAGGGGTCTTGCCCGAACTGCCTGACGCAGAGAATCATCCGGAACTTTGTGTGCTGTAGCCTGAAGATTATCCTTCTGTGGTAAGGAGCGGCCGAACCAAGTCAGTTGCTAACACCAGGAGTTTCCTTGTTCTTTTTTTAAATTTATACTTTTGTCTTCACTGGCCTCTACTTATACTTTTTAGTTGTACAGCACTGTGAAAAGGTTTTAGGCATAAAACACTACTCAGTGAGGCAAAGATGTTATGAAAACTAACAAAATAAAGTTTGTAATTTTTAAAAGATGTGCAAGAAACTGTGAACTGGTTAATACTATAGTTCAGGCAAAATTTAAATTAAAAGTGATGGGCACCTGAGACTTTTGAATAGTACTGTACATGCACACATTTTATACAATATGTACATTGCATAAGGGCTCCTTATTATGATGAATGAAGGGAATATGTGGTGAAATTAGACTCAGGAGCTCTCAGTGCGAGCTGTGTGACAGGTGAGGTAGCTCTCAGTGCGAGCTGCGTGTCAGGTGAGGTAGCTCTCAGTGCGAGCTGTGTGACAGGTGAGGTAGCTCTCAGTGTGAGCTGTGTGACAGGTGAGGTAGCTCTCAGTGCGAGCTGTGTGACAGGTGAGGTAGCTCTCAGTGCGAGCTGTGTGACAGGTGAGGTAGCTCTCAGTGCGAGCTGTGTGACAGGTGAGGTAGCTCTCAGTGCGAGCTGTGTGACAGGTGAGGTAGCTCTCTGTGCAAGCTGTGTGACAGGTGAGGTAGCTCTCAGTGTGAGCTGTGTGTCAGGTGAGGTAGCTCTCAGTGCGAGCTGTGTGACAGGTGAGGTAGCTCTCAGTGCGAGCTGTGTGACGAGTGAGGTAGCTCTCAGTGCGAGCTGTGTGACAGGTGAGGTAGCTCTCAGTGCGAGCTGTGTGACAGGTGAGGTAGCTCTCAGTGCGAGCTGTGTGTCAGGTGAGGTAGCTGTCAGTGCGAGCTGTGTGACGAGTGAGGTAGCTCTCAGTGCGAGCTGTGTGACAGGTGAGGTAGCTCTCAGTGCGAGCTGTGTGACGAGTGAGGTAGCTCTCAGTGCGAGCTGTGTGACAGGTGAGGTAGCTCTCAGTGTGAGCTGTGTGTCAGGTGAGGTAGCTCTCAGTGCGAGCTGTGTGACAGGTGAGGTAGCTCTCAGTGCGAGCTGTGTGTCAGGTGAGGTAGCTCTCTGTGCGAGCTGTGTGACAGGTGAGGTAGCTCTCAGTGCGAGCTGTGTGACGAGTGAGGTAGCTCTCAGTGCGAGCTGTGTGACAGGTGAGGTAGCTCTCAGTGTGAGCTGTGTGTCAGGTGAGGTAGCTCTCAGTGCGAGCTGTGTGACAGGTGAGGTAGCTCTCAGTGCGAGCTGTGTGACGAGTGAGGTAGCTCTCAGTGCGAGCTGTGTGTCAGGTGAGGTAGCTCTCAGTGCGAGCTGTGTGACAGGTGAGGTAGCTCTCAGTGCGAGCTGTGTTACGAGTGAGGTAGCTCTCAGTGCGAGCTGTGTGACAGGTGAGGTAGCTCTCAGTGCGAGCTGTGTGACAGGTGAGGTAGCTCTCAGTGCGAGCTGTGTGTCAGGTGAGGTAGCTGTCAGTGCGAGCTGTGTGACGAGTGAGGTAGCTCTCAGTGCGAGCTGTGTGACAGGTGAGGTAGCTCTCAGTGCGAGCTGTGTGACGAGTGAGGTAGCTCTCAGTGCGAGCTGTGTGACAGGTGAGGTAGCTCTCAGTGTGAGCTGTGTGTCAGGTGAGGTAGCTCTCTGTGCAAGCTGTGTGACAGGTGAGGTAGCTCTCAGTGTGAGCTGTGTGTCAGGTGAGGTAGCTCTCAGTGCGAGCTGTGTGACGGGTGAGGTAGCTCTCAGTGCGAGCTGTGTGACGAGTGAGGTAGCTCTCAGTGCGAGCTGTGTGACAGGTGAGGTAGCTCTCAGTGTGAGCTGTGTGTCAGGTGAGGTAGCTCTCAGTGCGAGCTGTGTGACAGGTGAGGTAGCTCTCAGTGTGAGCTGTGTGACGAGTGAGGTAGCTCTCAGTGCGAGCTGTGTGACAGGTGAGGTAGCTCTCAGTGCGAGCTGTGTGACAGGTGAGGTAGCTCTCAGTGCGAGCTGTGTGACAGGTGAGGTAGCTCTCAGTGCGAGCTGTGTGACAGGTGAGGTAGCTCTCAGTGCAAGCTGTGTGACAAGTGAAGTAGCTCTCAGTGTGAGCTGTGTGACAGGTGAGGTAGCTCTCAGTGCGAGCTGTGTGACAGGTGAGGTAGCTCTCAGTGCGAGCTGTGTGACAGGTGAGGTAGCTCTCTGTGCGAGCTGTGTGACAGGTGAGGTAGCTCTCAGTGCGAGCTGTGTGACAGGTGAGGTAGCTCTCAGTGCGAGCTGTGTGACAGGTGAGGTAGCTCTCAGTGCGAGCTGTGTGACGGGTGAGGTAGCTCTCAGTGTGAGCTGTGTGACAGGTGAGGTAAAGAGGAGAGCACAGGTGAGACCTGAGCTGACCCCATCTCTGTGTGAGAGGCCACACATCGCTGCGCTCCGAGAAGCGTTTGCAAATACATTCCAGGCTCTCCGCTTCACGTTTACTTTGGCGTTTTGAGCCGGAATGTGAGCCGTTTTACGACTGTCGGAATTCCTCACCCAGGGAATTCGAAACTGAGGGAGAGTTGTCGTTTATCTTCCGAAGGTGTGCAGGCCGACGGTCGCTGCCATGTCAGAGCAGGCGAACGGGGCCATGCGGGAAGTTATACTGCTGAAGGAGTTCAGCTCTCAGCAGAGAGATTTTACCTTTAGAGCTGAATGTACTGAAGATTCACTTAATGCTGTAGTCATGTAAAATGCAGTCAATAGGCCTGATGTGACCTTGAACCTCTTAACAGAGAAGTGCAACCTGTTCCCATGTACTTTACCTGATTAATGAATGAAGTACTCATTCATTGAACAATCAATCAGGAATATTTATGCGGAGCTACAATGTGAGGTTGTGAGGATAGCAATAATCTGAACAATTAAATAGAAAGAATTTTTTCTCAAAAATCCATCACCCGCTGTTACATTTCTCGTTTTGAGCTACAAAAAAATCCTAGGACATATTTTAGTACGGCACTTGATTTAGTGTCAAAAGTTGAAAGGCCTGCATTTGTAGTGGAAACCATTCATGGGAATATCCAACCGGAGTTGAATGTATTTTCACGTTGATGCAAAATTGCTTTACCGACAGTAAATCTAGCAAACAAATACAAGAAAAGCTGAACCATTTTATGAAAATTCTAAGATCAGACACACTGTATATAGTCAGAAAAGACAAATTCTGCTAATATGTTATTTGTAATGGTAAAAAAAAAATAGTGCCAGCCTGCCATGGGCACTGTAACTCACTTGGATTGTTTATACTTGTTCTGGCTGTTAGATAACGACATGAACAAAGTTTTGGTGACCTCATGGGTAGGAATGTTTATGCCAAGTTTCAGCTTTATCGGTCCAATGGTTCCAGAGAAGAAGAAGTTTACAGATGACATTGTTGCCGACGACGGCGATGCATAGACAACTGATGGCATAAGCCCACCGGACCTTCGGTCTAGGTGATCTAATAAAAATATTTCTCAACCTCGTGATGCCAGTTATGCTTTCTGAATTGACCAGTCATTGTTCTGATTAGTCTGTTATTGAGCAAGTCAGTTGTTTGATTGCTAGAAATCAAAAACAGGTTGGGGGTAATTGTTCATAAAAAGGTGAGGATTCTGGCAGCCCCATCTTACATCTTGCATCAGTGCAAGTGTAAGACCACGCCGCCAGCCAGCCAGCTCACCGGTCTACTAATGCTACGTTCCATTCACCTCGGAAGTCGAAGGTCGGAGCTGGGAATTATGTCACAGCCGAGTTATCAACTTTCCAGTTACAAAGTCAGAAAAAAGTTGCCAACCGCCATAAACCAGGAAGAAGAGTAGTAAAACAAGATGGTCACGTCTACGAAAGCTATTCTCGCATTTGCCTTGTCCGAATATAAGAAACTTCAGGACAAATATGCTTCTGCAACCTTCAAACACGGTGGATTTCCTTAAATATACGTCGAACAATGTATACGGCTGATTTAGTGCAACAAACTCAAGTCAGAATCAATAAACAGAACATTACAGGAGCGTCTAATTACTGTTTACACCTGGGGCAGCCGTCTTTAAATGTTAACTCAGGGGAAGTGAAGATTCTTCAACTTTCCGAGTCGGAAATCCGACCTCGAGGGGGCGTTCCAGTTGAAATTCCGACTTCAGAGTACAAATAGAACGCAGCATAAGACCCGGTCTGCACTTCGCCCATTATTTTACTTACGCTGTGCGGTGGCAGTGGGCTATTTAAGACCAAGCTTAGCACTTAGCCTTTGTGAAGTCTTGTCACTACATACCTGTGCTGAATTCTTAGTCTTGCATTGACGTACTTTCCGTGTGTTGCTTGTATTATTTTCAATATTTAACTAAATGCTGTATATGTGAGGGTGCGATCAGGAACTAGTCGCGAGCACCAAGAAATGCAGTAGATTTCGTTTTATTAATAAAGGGGGGAACCCCCCGCGGGGCAGAAGGCAAAGGTACAAAGTCCACACTCCAAAAATCAAAGTCCAGTTGGGCAAAAATAGAATCAAAAACCAGGGCAGCAATCACAGTAATCGTTGTCGGACAGAAATGGGTCTGGTTCACAGGTACAGGTATGTCAGAGAAGCAAAACCAGAATCCAATGGGCGTAATCCGAATCGTAACCAGGGCAGCAATCATAGATCTCGTGGTCGGGCAGAGAAGGGTCAAAACACACAGATGCAACAGTAATCCAAAATCACAAAGGCAAAAAATCGAAAAGTCGGGCAATCCAGTCAGAAAGGTTATCACTGAGAAATCAAGGCGAGAGAAACGTGGCACGAGAAAACTGAGGAAACGATCTGACGGGGAAGTGCAGTGAAAAGACTCCTAATATACACACTGGGGGAATCACATGCTACACAGAACACAGGTGCTGGAAATGAGACTAATTACAGAGGAGGGAACAAGAGGGAGAACCTAATCACATAAAATAGGCAAAAGTCAAAACGCGGACAGGGATCACGAGACAATCCTATAGACAAACATACAGCTCCGGTCAAGGAGTTCTAACGTGCACAGATAATGAGAGAAAGGACAGCGTGAGCAGGTGTGGAGTTTCCACAGAAACGCAGCAGAGAGGATTAGGGAGAGACAAGAGGCGGAGACTAGATCAGGGCGAATGCTGAGAGCTTGTTAATCAATTAGTAAGTGAAATTATACAATCCCTTAGTGATCATTAGTAAGTTAGTATTATATACAATGTTAGTTAGTGTTAGTTACTCTTAGCGAAAACAACAAACTGTTAGAATGGTTAGTAAAATAGAAAAGTAAGGTGAAAAAAGCAAACGAGATTGGAAGGAAGATTGCAACCAGAAACCATTAAATCACCCGAAAGAGTGGCACGCAATACCGGGGCTAAGAGCTGTGACAAGATAAGAGACCAGACAGGGGGAGACAAAGTGCAATGCATGGTGGAAAGCAAAACATGGACCGGAATGAAACTATGGTAAGATGCAAAATATGGAAAAGTAAAACTAAGACAATACATGAGCAAATCTTAATTACCAAATCACAACACACATATGAAAGAATAGTCAGACATCGTAATGAATCAAATACCAATAAAACAGAATATGGCAGACAGATCAAAACATGACGAGGCAAATCAGAACATGGGCATAGCAAGGCAGGACAGAACATGGCTGACAGCTGAATCACATCAGTATATTGTTTTATACCAGCACTTCATTTTAAGGAACCTCACTTCCTTTAGTTTTACCTCATTGTAATACATTGTTACTGCAGCTAAAGCCCAGAGTCTGAATTACTAATAGTGTTAGGAACCTCATTTCCATATTGTTGTGTGTTGCAATATTTGCACCTTCTGATGTGCAGTAGGTATAATAAACACGACCAAATCCATCCTGGCACCTGAGTCCAGTCCTTAACTTCCTGTCCTACGAGCATCTGAACTGTGCAAGGAGCATAACCGAGAGCATTTATTTTGAATATTTTATTTATTCATATTTGGCAAATGCAAACACATCAAGTAAAAATGGACATTTCATGACACTGAGACTTTTTTTTACTTTTTTTTTTTCAAACTTTTTGTGACAGTTTGTTGACTGTACATATGAAGTATTTGATGTAAAGAAAAAAAATAAAAAAATCACCCATTAGTTTCAATGGAATCATGTAAGATTTAAACCGCGATCGAAGATTGAGTAAAACGTGCACAAGTTTAACACCCATTATCTCAAAATCACGAAACGTCATGAAATGTCAATTTTCACTAAAGCCACAAAAAAGCACTGCGCACTTGTAATAGGGATCATACAGTTCTGCTTGACTTTGCAGAGCAAGTCCAGTCTCCGCAACGGTCTGTGTTTACACTGTGTACTTGAATATGCAACACAAGTGGAAATGTTTTGTGCTGAGAGAGAATATCCTGCTCGCCAGTATTACTTACATGTTTTCCTGTCATACTGAATACATTTCAGAGTTTCCAATTTTTATCGGAGGCGTTGTTATTAATTGCCAAATTTAGCATCTCCTCCAAGCACCGCAAGTGCCGCAGTCTGAAAAGTTTGTTAAAATGCAAATTATGAAAAAGTTTGTATTTTCCTTATGCTAGTATAGGTTTACCCTGTCTTTCACATTTGCATAATCAGACAGATTTAGAAATGAGATTGATGGAGAGTAATAATTTTGTTCTTGGAGCAAGCAGGCTAATACGCTTTGGTTTTGCCCTTAAAGCATAATTTCAGTGCAGACCAAACAGTTGCTCCCCATTGCACCTATGCGCTTATAAACTGTGTGATGAATGAGGGAGAAAAGCATCTATTTTTAAAGAAAAGTTTATTGCTGAGACTTTAACACTTTAGGTGCTAGGAGGAGATGTTAAATGAAAGAAATGAAAGAAATTTAAGCAATGCCTTGAGCAAAAATTAATTTCATTCAAAAAAACATTTCACTTCATTGTGTGTGTGTTAGACACCTTCTTTCTTGAGAAGACATGCAGTGCGATGGGGAAAAATATATAAGCACAGACGCTTTTAAAAATAATGGAGAGAAATGTTTTTTGGAATACTGGAAAAAAGATGTGCAGTAAATGGCTAAAAACTGAATCAGGTCAGCATTTGGTGTGAACACTTTTTGCTGTAAAAAAAAACTGCATTAGTTTTCTGTCCCAAGCATTTTAGAAATCAGTTTAATGGTTGTCTCTCCTCTTACTTTTCTCTCTGCAGGTAATCCCAGATTGCCTCAGTAATGCTGAGTTCTGAGCTCTGTGGAGGCCAAGCCAGGAAGTTTAGGTCTTTTACTTTACCTCATGAAATACTTAAAATTACTCTTTAAAATTTCTTTTTTTTCAGGGAACATAAGTATGTTAATGTCAGGTTTGAGGTTTTCTACTGAGACAGTTTTGCAGACATGAAAGTAATGAACATCTCAGTCCAACTTCATCAAAGAAAAAAACAAGTGCAGAGCCCTATCTGCAAAGTACTGTCTGTCGTAAGCCGTTATCACAAACTGGCGAAACTCTCTCCAAAGTCAGTCCAGGAAAATTTTGTAGCAGAATTCCACTGCGTATTTAATGATATTGTTTGACAAGTCAATAGATTTTCTGCAGCTCGGCAGTGTGATTGGGACAGACAAATGAAACTATTCACGAATGTTTACAATGGAGTGCACTACATCTCAACAAAGACAAAACGGCTTCAGTGAGGCGGAAATAATGTGACCAGCACAAGCCCATCACAAATATCTCCTCAAATTAACCCGTAGTTTCCTCGTGATGTTACTTTTCTCCGCTGCCTTAGCAACACAAAAAAGCAAACAATTATTAAATACAACAGCAACAATCATTCAAAATATATTGGCATTCAGATATAGGGGCTGATTCACGACTTGACGTACAATGACTGGAGAACGGAAAATTCCCAACATATGAAACAATGCTGGCTTATGTTATCTGTTTCTCATGGATCATAGCAGGTGATTTTATTATTTTTTTAGCATACACGATTAAGAGCATTGAAATCAAAGTGAGGCTCTAGAATTGCATTGAGAGAATGTCTCTGTTTACATACTCAGGGAAACATGGAAGGCCTCCATGGACGAAAAATTATGCTCAGTGAAAAATAAAGCAGTGCGCAGGAATATGGAATGGTCTCTCATTCCCATGAACGTGTGTCATCTATGCTGTCAAGTCAGAAAGTCAATACAATCCAGCACCATCAACTCATCAAGAAACTGCAGCACTTAACTGTCACCCCTGTCCTCAGCCACTGGATATACAACTTCCTCAGCAATAGGCCACAGACACTGAAAATTGGGGCAGTGACATCATCAACCATCATCACCAACACCGGAGCCCCCCAAGGTTGCATCCTCCGTCCCTTTCTGTACACCCTCTGCACAGATGACGGCCGGAGTTCACTTTCCACCACCAATTTTTACAAATATGCAGATGCCACAGCTATAGTAGGACTACTCACAGACGATAGTCCCATCACAGCTCACCACCAGCCCATCACAGACTCTGCACTGTGGTGATCTGACAACTACCTCCAACTCGACAGTGACAAAACAAAAGAACTGGTCACCCACACATCAAAATCACCCCTGGACTCAATCACATCACCATCCATGGTCAACCAGTTGAACAGGTCAGTACTTTCAAATATCTTGGACTCGCCGTAGACTATAAGTTAAACTTCAACGAACACGTCACTATCACACAGAAACGTGTACAACAGAGACGACATGTCATACGCAAACTGAGATCACTGTCTATCGCTCCCCACCTCCTGCTGCTACTCTACAAAAGCATCATCCAACCCATTCGACTCTACTCTCTCACACACAGCATGCAAGATAATAAACCTTCCCACCCCCAGTCTGACTGATGCAAATGACACAGCCGCCGTACACCTTGCACGTGCCATAGCAAACAGTCCTGATCACCCTCTGAACCGGTTCTTCACTTCATTACCATCTGGCCGCAGATACCGAGTCCTGGACTGGAAAAAAGCTAATTTTAAGAAAAGTTTTGTCCCTTCAGCCATCATCGCACTTAACAAACTTCTGTGACAATCCCCCCATTCCTTGTAATCTATTTGTATTAAAGTGTCTACTCTGTCCACTCTTCTTATGTCTTATGTGATGTGTTATAGGGGATATATAGGGGGACAGATGAATACAGAGGGATGTATGTCACATGTCTGTGAGGTTGTGCATGGGGGAAATGTTGGGGGAAATGTGGGAAATGTTGTTCATGCTGCTGTGTGTGTTGCATGCTACGCTCTCTGTGTGAGACATTTAAGCTATTTAAATCTGCTGCTTGGAACATGAAAATGGAAATGATCTGTGGAAAAGATTATCCCTATGGGACAATAAAGACTCTAGCTATAAAGGATCTCCTGTACGACAAACATCACTGATGCTCTAAAGCAGGGGTCCCCAATCTTTCAGAGAAAGGGCCGGTGTGGGTGCAGGCTTTCATTGCAACCAAGCAGCAACACACCTGGTACTACTAATTAACCCCTGGACTCTTTGCTAATAAGCTTGATTAGTAGCATCGTGTGTAGCTGCTTGGTTGCAATGAAAGCCTGCACCCACACCGGCCCTTTCTGGGAAAGACTGGGGACCCCTGAGCTAAAGCCACTGCAAACAGTAACTTCTCTTCTTTTCTTACATCTGACTTGGTAATTGATCAAATTCAGCTATCATTGAGGCGATCCAATCCTTTAAATGAGCTGATGAAAAAAATTGTATGACGAAGAGTAACAAATCCTCCTCGAGAACGGCCTTGACCCACAGATAGGCAAGTTAGCAGCCGTGACAAGGATAATCTGAATGGTCTATTTCACTACAGGGGAAATTAACTCCTTTGTTGCTTTCTCGCAGAGGGAGACACAGGACAACCATGAAAGAAAGGGATGAGAGAATATGGACCACAATCCTTTGCGCTTTAGCCCAGGAAAATGTCATTTGCTGTTGTTTTCCAGTCACATTATTATCAATCGCTATGAAGCTCATGATGTATTGAAGGAAAGTACGTGTCCCCAAGCCCCTTCAAGATCAACCAGTAACTTCCTCTTGGCTGAGGTGATGTTTTCTAGTGAGGTTACGGAAAAGTGGAGAATAAATGAAAAAAGACTGACTGTTAAACTATTCAGATGCACCCTAGACCTTCCTTTGCATTAATAATTTTTCTGGATAATGCAATGCATAAATTATTGATCTTTCTCCATATACCACACCTGTGACTGTCTGCAGCTGACTGCCTCAAACTGGCATTCGAGGGTGATCGTTCCGTCCACTGATTCATGTTTCTTTGATCCTTGTGCCATCACATTTTCTTATATATATTTTTTCTTGTACTTCTGATGGGTGATGGTAAGAGCTTGAAAAAAGAATGTGGAAAACTTGGAATGAGCCCCAAGTCTCAAAGACTGTCACGGCAACCCATAATGCTTTACCATCCAGCAAGACACAGGTCAATGAGATATGAAACTGCTCGGCTTAAATGCTACAGGAAAGCTGGCACAGGAACCAAACCAAGCTGTCAAGCATGTACATCCAGGGCAGCCGAGCTCTGAATCAGAATGAAATGAGAGTTTGCTGCTGGGTCATAACCATCTCCATCACTGATGCATTGCAGAGGTTTAACCTTTTAAGTCTCAGCCTCTTTTTTAGGTTTCTGTTTGAAAATGACATACCCAAAATGAATGGAGTATATCTCTGTTTGTGTAGCATGAAGTATCAGAGAGGGAGACATGGAAATGTGGAGAAAGGGTTGATTTTCTGACGCTACTCGGATTTTGATATTTGAACATTAATATGCTTGGCGTTTGAGTTGTGCTTGGTGTATGTAAAAATGACTTATATGTGCTTGTAGCAGAGGCTCTTATGTTTCATTTGATGTGTAATATGACTATATTGCCACTTAATTAGCGCGGCGTTGTAGGTATTTTGCTGCGGTGAGTCTCAGCTGGAGTTTAAGAGGTTAATAGTGAGGGGATGGTATGGTATATATGAAAACCAAGCAGTAGGCTTCAGTTATGTGCTGATAATTTTATCTGATGGTTTCGACTGACCGTTAATTAGACCTGTGGTTCCCTGCATCAGCACTGGGGGCCCACTGTGTATGCTGGTTCTTGTTCCAACCACAATTTAAATTTGGAGATTTTAAAATGTGGCTTCAGAGGGCACATAATTGCTTTCAACATAAAATGAACCAAATAACAACAAATTAACTTCTGGTTAAAATCCTACCAGGCATCTTTGGTATTTAATGGTGTAGTTTATGAGCTAATAATGATATAAGGTCACAAGTGATCATTGTATTGGGGATAAAAGAGGGTGAATCTTTATTTTTAATTTCAACACCACTTCCTGCTTTTGAGCCAACCAGGAGCCTCTATCGACTGGGTAGAACTAAATGTTTTTGCTGCAGTTGTTTTAAGCAAGACATTTCCTGTGAAGTGGGGTGACATAAGGTGTCATAGACTGAGAGGGAAATTACAAGCCCAAGCAAGCACAATTAACACAACTGAGCGGTAGCAGAAGATGAGGGATTTTCTGAACTGTTGAAGAGAATGTGCAGAAATCTCCTTCATTCGCCTGTGGATCTGTGACAGTAAACAGCAGAAATGCAGTTGCCATTCAGTGGTCTCCGAAAAGCTTGAAATGTAAAAGGTGTCCTGTGTGAGACGGCTTTTTGAGCAGCTTGAATTTAAGGGTTAACTTGTTTGCTGTGGTTGATGTTGGTACATGTGTGGCATCGCTCAACAGTCAGCATGGGGTCCTTCCATAACTCTGTCCTGTGATGCCAGTTTGTGACGTGTGGCATTTTAATTGTTGCTCACTATGAACCGGGACGTGAAATAACAGCAGATGCGTGTGGAGGTAACATGCAGCTAAGTACATGAGAGTTAGCATGATATTAGCTATCTAATTAGCTTGCTCACTCTAACATCAGTAATGTTAAATCAATAAACTGGTTTCGCTGAAAGATGTGAAGAATTTAAACTGGTTTTCCAATCGCCAATAATCATAGAAAAGATATTTTTCTTGTTTTTATTGATGATGATGAACCAGCTGACATTCTCAGTATCCTTCTATAGAAAGCTCCTTAATATAAAAATGCCTGATTATGCCTGATGCAAGGCTGACACTTGCACGATTCTGTGGCACGCATTGGCACGACTCGAGTCGTGCCAGTGTGCAAACTAGTCGTAAATTGGCGTGAAGCGTGCGTAAACCCGTCATGACTGCGTGCCATGTCGGGACGAGAATTTTGAAATGTTCAAAATTTTGGTCACGACAAAATTTCGCGACCGGGTCGTGAACTATGCGCAAACTGTTTGTGAACTCGTCGAGACGATGCGGGAGGATGCGTGCCAGTGTGTGGCAGTGCGCGCCATGCCACGACTGTCACGAACAACTCATGTTGAGTTCACAACATGTTCACAAATTGGTGCGCGTCGCAGCGTGGCCGTGCCTTCCCACTGACACCGTCACGTGTACTTCACGCGTTGATGGCACGAGCAGTTCACGACGAGTTCACGAGTAGTTCAAGACTACTGTGCAACAGTGGCGCTCGCGTCGGTGTGGGGGTATATATAGGGCTTCCTGGACACTGCTCGCCATTCCAGAGATCGCCAGCGAAGAGACAACTTATATCACAGAGACAACATGCCAGGTACAGGCATCTTCTCTTCTCTGCAATGATTGTGTCTCTGGAATTCAGCATGTTGTCTCTTCCACAGCCAATCCAAAAATGACCAGAGGTTGGGGAGGCCCCCTTTTTATATGGCGTGCCCAAGTCGGCACAACACCGTTTGAATTGCGCAAACTCGTCGTGCCAATGCGGGAAGTGCGTAAACTATGCGCAACCGATGCGTGAACTCGTCGTGCCAGTTCGTGTCAATGTGGAAACTTTATGGCCACGCATTCGTGAACTATTCGTGAACTATGCGTGAACTCGTCGTGAACAGTGCGGGAGCCTCCCAGTTCGAGCCCCAAAATGGCACGACTTGCCATGACAAAATCGTGGCCAAAAGTCATGCAAGTGTCAGCCTTGCATGAGTAACTCAAATATATAAATACAATGTAAAACGAAGATGGATTGGCAAGGATGAAGTCATATGACTTGCAGTCAAGTAGATTCACTTTGACAGGATGTAAGTTCTGAGCATGTGCAGTAATCGTGATACAGCTCCTTTAATTGAACCAATCATTACAGTTTCTTCCTGAAAACTTGTTTCAATAACCAAAATCTTCCAATATATAGCAGAGAATGAACAGGGTCTGGTTTAAGCAGCATATATGCATGACTGTGGCCAGCGGTTTGCTTTGACAGGACACTGCAGGGTTCACCTGACAAAGGCCTCAGAGAGTAATCTGGGCAGACAGAAGCTTCATCAGTTTCTGTGGATCAGTCACCTCCTGAACAACCTTAAATGTCCTGAATGCTCACTAGCTGAAATACCTGCAAAGGCATGGGAAGAGTTTGTTCCCAAGTTATGTTGGTTCAGTAAACCAGCATCTTAAATTTGACGAGCCTCTCAACAATCCGGTATTCATCATTAAAAATACAATGTAAAACTAATTGGGTCTCATTCAGCGGCTATATGCATATAAAAAGGCAGCAGGTTTAAATGCACTTTGCCAAATTAAACCTGTCAATAAATTCCTGACCACACCTAAAATATGTTGTAGTAGTTATTGATATTTGTATTGAATTGAATAAGCATGGGAATTTGTACTGATGACGGACGGTATAGAGTCGAGTAGGAGACCAGTGCCCCAGGTGACGTGACTCAGGATGAGGGTCGCGATTCTTCTTAGAGTCATAAAGTCCCCCGGGTTCCTATAGAGTGATTGGGTGGGAGAAGAATAGAAGGGATTGGGAGAGAGAGGCGTTGAACAAGACAAATGAGCATTGTAGGATGAAGGGCATGGATAAACGGAGTGACGTATTTAAGTGTGGTCGGGTTCACTTATCCGCGTTCAGAACTCCATTTATTGCAATAAGGAGAACAGTATTCCACACTGGTCCATTTCATACTCCTGGTACCAGTGAAATAATCTGGCATGCGAGCTGTTCACAAACTAGCAGGAAAAACAAATTGTTAACTGGAGACCCTCTGGGATTTCAGCAGCTACGACAGCGATGCTGGTATAGTTTTCAGAATAGCAGCCCTCATCACGCGTTCAGTGGGAGAAAACTCAGTTCTCACCCATCTCCAAATGCAGACTTCCTTTTTAACCCAAGTACTCACCTGTAATGTTTCACGACTGCATCTTAAAAACGCTGCAATGCCGCTTAGCTTACGAGAGTTATCCACTAACAGTCACTCCAAAGTACACAGAAACATCTGCAAAAATACTCAAAACAGATTTCACAGTAGTTTTATTGTAGTTTTGGGGTAATTTTGCTGTAGTTTTCTTTGCTGAAACACACACAAACACACACGCAATTAAATGCAGACCTGAGATCAATTGAAAACAGTGCCGAGACCTTTACTGAGGCTGGAAAATGACTGAAAGAATGAATATGACCCTGAGCTTATACTGCTGCTTTCACAGTCACCAGATCCCAAACCAACTGACTCATACAAAAGATTTTGGAACAACATGTAAAATGTAACTCTCCATCACCATCGTCAAAAACACCGAATGAGGGATTATCTTTGAGAAAACAGATACTCTGTGCCTCAGAGGCTGATCTGGCAGCTTGCGGAGGCCCAAAATCGTACACTTTACATAGACTACTTTAATTTTTTTTCATAAAGTTTTCCCTTTGTGTATAATTCACAC
Source organism: Gymnothorax reevesii (assembly GCA_029721435.1). Classification (NCBI taxonomy): domain Eukaryota; kingdom Metazoa; phylum Chordata; class Actinopteri; order Anguilliformes; family Muraenidae; genus Gymnothorax; species Gymnothorax reevesii. The sequence continues at coordinate 13,008,911 of CM056583.1, read as the reverse complement.
ACGCAGACACACACACACACACACACACCACTTATTTACATTTCGAATACAATGGTTAAGAATTTAATTCAGAAGAATTTATACCCAAGAACAAAAATTTCGCAACACCCAAATTTTAAGCATTGTTGCTATAAAGAGAATATAATGAAATGGCAAACTATATAGTCTCCTGAACAGTACGTATCTCACCAACACACCAAGTTACGCTGAATCCTAGTCACATGCTTTGCACATGATTTTGTACGATTCACGGCCCAGGCCAATCCTGTCACTCAAATCCCTTTAACACCTAGTTGACAATTTAGGGAAGCTCTTTGATGAACGCAAAACACTGAAAAGTGCAAAAATCTAAATTATGGGGCGTCGTAGAGGAATGTCTGAAAGCGCCAGACATGGAGCCATTGGCATGTTCAGGGCAGGAGTGAGCTTGCGATAAGTTGGGCAGCACTTTAACATCCACCACCGCACCAATTTACATCTTCAGACGTGTGTGACCCAGACTGAGTCTGTCAAAGACCGACCTCACAGCGGTACACCGCGTAAAACGACGGCGCTTGAAGATCGCATCATCGTGACATCATCACGAGGTAACTGAATGACATGCAGTTCAGCTGGCTGCTGGGTGTCATATTTGCTACTAAAGGACGGGAACAGTCTTGTGGGAAATTGGTCAACCCACCCCCAAGCATTGTGAGTGACGTTTATTTATCTCACCGATTTGAGTCACAACTGTGTCGGGCATTCATGGACGTCACGTCTCATTTTTACCTAACATAACATGAATGGCAAGAACAGGCCTTTCAGCCCATACGCTCGCCAGTTTCTTTATACTATTGTGAATATATCCCTCCAGATACTAAATGACTCACTGGTATCTAGCTTTAAGTCAAGCCTGCTCTTGAAAACCCCAAGGTCTCTGCCTCAAAAATATGGTCAGGCAAACTATTCCACATTGAAATTACTCTTTGGGTGAAGAAACATTTCCAAATATCAGTGCTAAATTTACTTTTGGTCAACTTCCATTTGTGACCTCGAGTTCTACTCATAACACTTAGTCGAAGGAATCCTACATAATTCACTTTGTTAATCCCTTTAACATATTTAAAGACCTCAATCAAATCACCCCTTAGTCTCCTTTTCCTAAGACTAAAGAGATTAAGGATCTTCAGCCTCTTCTCATAGCTTTCATCTTTTATACCTGAAATAAGCTTAGTGGCTCTTCTCTGAACTTTCTCTAGAGCCTCTATATCTTTCTTAACGTATGGTCCCCAGAACTGTACACAATACTCCAGATGTGGTCTGACGAATGTGTTGTACAAAAGAAGCATCACCTCCTTCGATTTGTACTCAATACTTTTGGCAATGTATCCCAGCATCCGATTGGCTTTTTTAAATGCTATGGCACAATGGCTAGAGCCTGTGATGGTTTGGTCAACAATCACTCCCAGATCTTTCTCCTGTGCAGCACATTCCAGTTTTAAACCTCCCATGAAGTAATCCCGTCTCATGTTTTTATTACCTACATGTACAACTTTACATTTTGCTACATTAAATTTCATTTGCCACATTTCTGCCCAATTCTGGATTCTATCCAAATCATCCTGAATCACTTTAGTGGACCCTAAACTATTTGCCAAACCCCCCAATTTAGTATCATCTGCAAATTTAACCAATCTGCTCTCAATATTCCTATCAAGGTCATTAATGTAAATGAGGAACAGCAGGGGCCCCAACACCGATCCCTGGGGGACGCCACTCCCCACCATACCTAGCTCAGATGAGATACCACTGACCACCACTCTTTGTGTTCTGTCCTGTAACCAGTTTTGAATCCACTCCAGAATACCTCCTGTAACTCCAATGGAGCTCAATTTTATAAAAATTACCTGTTCTGGTCAAGACAATAAAATTCACATCTCACTTTTGTTAACTTGCTTATAGTGCATGTACATCAGGTGTTGCTAAACTTTCGTTATTATACAGTGCAAAATACAAGTATTTGTAAATATTGGAAATTTAAAAAAAATGCTAAAATTTACTATTTAACTAGGCAAATTCTATTGGTGGAGGTTAGCAGGTATATCCTTAAAACTAAAGGATTCTCTTCTTAAGCAACATTCATCATTTGGCCTTATCGTGCCTAATGATGGCATAACAGGAAGGAGTGTAGGGTCTAGAAATTCATCAAGGGAACTATTTAGGGCTCCAGGAATGTTCCCAGCTAATTTTACTTCATTCCCACGAGATCTGTCAGATTTCTTCCATTTCTTAAAAAGTAGCATTTGGCCTAACGGTGGTGCTAACAGTCATAGTGTCACCAGAACAATAAGATCGCTCTTTTGTGCATCAAGATGTTCACAGCAAAGTTGATCTGATTCCTAAGGAGGCCGACAAGGACAAATGCGCCTCAACGCCCTAGAACATCTCCAATTGGAGTAATATGCTGCAAAAACAGAAATTATGGAAAGTCAAAAACACATGAATCTCAAAAACAAATGCAAGAGAAAAATGCTAAATATCCACATCAACACAAATGCACTTGATGGCCCAAAACATCACCAATCAGAGAGGTGCGCTGCAAAAACTGAAATGATGCAAACTCAAAAACATGCACACTACACAAGCAAATGCAAGAGAAAGGCGCTGCATACGCACATCAGTGCAACAGAAGTGCTCCACGCCGCTATGGGGAGGACCATCTGAAACAACTTTTTTTTTTGACCTGAACGAGACTGACTGGAGTGTTTCGTTATATGGTTTTTACACCGCACCAAAGGGTTTGCTCGGGATTGTGACCTGGTGAGTGTGCGCAAGGGGTTCACTCAGGATTATGGCGTTACATGTAACGCATAGAAATCAATGGATAGCAGTGAATAGTTATATCTTCGTCATTTGGTTAGCTAGCATTTACATGCATTAAAAATGACTAGCAAAGTCAGCGAAAAGGCTTTCTAGCTAGCTAGCAGTTATATTTGGTATAATATAAATACTTGTGGTTCAGCTCTAGTTAAGTGAGATAGCGAAATAATGGCCAATTTGTATTCACTTATTTTCTATTAGCCTCCATGCACCGACTATAAATGTTAGCTAGCTGAGCAAGCAAACTAACGTTAGCTAGCTAGATATAAAGCCTTTTTGCTGACTTTGTTAGTCTCGCTCAGGTCAAAAGTAAAAGCTGTTTTAGTTGTCCCTCCCCATCATGGCTTGGAGCACTTCTGTCATGTTGGTGTGGATATGCAGTGTTTTTCTTTTGCATTAGCTTTTATGGTTTGTGTGTTTTTCAATTTGCATCGTTTCTGTTTTTACAGCATATTTCTACAATTAGAGCTGCTTTGGGCTGTTCCCATTAGAACAGTTTTACTGATGGATTTGGAAATGTAGTTTCACCTGATGTTGGCGCAACAATAGAAGTGATAGAGCCATTATAATTAATAAGGTTCCTGACTTATGCACCAAAAATTTTGACAGCAGATTTGACAGGATTCCCATTTAGGGGAGACTGGGGTCCGATGAGACATGCGGACCAATGAGCCATATCACTATTTTGCGATCAATCGATGACAGAACTGCTTAAAATAGGCAAAATATTTGACCATTGACTGATGAGTCATGGGAATAAATGAGCCATTTCACTATTTTCTTAAACACCTTTGGCATTGATTGATCGCAAAATAGTGATATGGCTCATTGGACCCCAGTCTCCCCTACACTGTAGGAGTTTTTGCAATATTAAAAAGGAAAAATCTGACATGACGATAAGGTCGTACGTTGACCACCATCAGTAAAAGCCCTTCTCTGTGTATCAGAAATGATCAGTTTTGATGGGAATCATGTCATACTGTTTGTGTACATTTCTGGTAAACAGTGTGACATGATTCCCATCAAAACGATTTGAGTAAATGCACCTGGCAAAGTAAAGTTTGACCCTGTCGTGGCACTACAGGAAACATAACCAAGCCACTATAACCAATAGCTTCCTCCTCGATGCACCAGGAATGTTGAAAGCAGATTTGGCATAGTTCATTAAACAGATAGAGTTAGTGAAATTCTTAAAGTAAAAATTTAGTCTGGTTCTGGTACTAAAGCAAAGGTTATAGGGTGACTATGTGACGGTGCGTTCAGGAACCACACGCAAGAGAGGGAAATCCAAAAAAAGAAAATGTATGCCTTTGAGTTCCAGGTCAGTACCAAAAGACACAAGGATTGCCAAGCCACAAAACGAAATCCAAAAACAGAGTCGACTAGACAGGCCGGGGTCAGAACCAGTAAAACAGAGGAGCAACGGTACATAGACGGCAGGCAAAAAGTCGTAGTCGATAAACAAAGCAGTAGGTCATAGGCAGGGCATCCAATCACAGAAATCATGGTCGTACAAAAATAGGTCAAAATCCAGAAAGACAAAATCAATATGAAAAGGGCAATGGCAAGAATCTTGGTTGGACAAAACAGTCGAAGAAAAACAATAATCAAAGGCATACGAGAAGCTCTGCACAAGGGAATATTGATCAACGTTCTGACAAAGTCAGAACAGCACTGAGGACTCTAAATAGACAGAAGGGAAGTCACATGCTATGCAGGGAACAGGTGAATGGGACGAGAACTAATTACAATGGGAGGAGCACATGAGGGAAATTCCTACCACAAAAATTAGCGAAAGCCAAGACACGGACAGGAATCACGCACACAGCCTTTGACATTAAAACAGCTCTGGCCAGGGAGTTCCAAGTGCACAGACAATGAGTGCAGGAAAGCAATTGAGCACGTGCGAGAGATCTCACAGAAACGCAGGGGGAGACAGGTAAAGCCAAGCAAGAGGCGGAGACTAGAATAGGGCAATTGCTGAGAGGGAATTAGTACTAATTAGTAACCGTGCAACTTTACAGATTTAACTAGAGTGCTCGTTAGTGAGTTAGTAATATTTACATGGGTTAGGTGGGTTAGTAGACTATGATACAAAATACAAATTTTAGTCTTGTTAGTACTCAGAACAGCCAGGCGCAGGAAATAAACGAGAATTGAAGGAATAATATGAAACACCAGAAATCACCCGAATCAGGTCAGCACACAGACTGGGGAGACGGACTGAACCAACTAGATACGAGACGTTGACACGGACTGAACCAACTAGAAACGAGACGGGGAGACAAGTGCAATGGAACTGAAAATGGTATGTACAGAAAACCTGAGAACTACAATAACCAAAAAGAATAAAGAAAAGACAAAATCCTGAACACTAAACATGAACATGAACATGAACACAAAAACCATAACCATGACAGACTAGTACCAATAAAAGCCCATCTCTGTCAACAGAAGTCATCACAAGAAGTGTCAAATCATGAACCCAATCAAAACTCTTTGAGTTATTATCATTGCAAAGTTTGACCTGGTTATGGCACCACTGGAAAAGTCGTAAGGTCACGTGAAATGATATGGTTTGTCGTCCACACGCCTTGGACGAACAAAAGGAGCTTTGTACAAATTCCATACAAACTGAGTTATCACGCTAACATGAGAGTTCAGTAATGGCGGTGGCAGAATTAACCGAAGTGAATCCGTACAATCCCCGAAAACGTTGTTTCAGGGGTACAATTTATGGCAGCACGCTATTCAATGCAATGCAATACACAAGTGCAATCATGCCTTGATTACTCAATAAGAGATCTTGGGAAATATTGCCAATAGACGGGTTAAATTAACAGCTCAATCAAGCAAAGTTATGAGCTTGGGTTGCAGGCAGTTGCTGCATGGCCACATGATTGCACATCTCAGTCCCACATTGCATGATGAACAGCTTAATGAACAAGTGTAGTGGATGAAGATATGCTTTTGTTCCTAGAATACGCAAGTAGATGATCACACACTCGTATTGGTTGTCAGGCATTTGAGAGAGCAGCCATTACTGTGGCCCCAATTTGGCTGGAATTTAACCTAATACAATTTAGTCTGTGATATCGTCCTGCTGTTGAGCTTGATGTAAACTTATAGGGGTATAATGGCCACTCAATTCTCTGGAAACAGAAAAGTATAGTATTGTATATATTGGTGGATGTTTCATCAAATTAACCAAACTATGCCCTTGCACAAAAAAATAAATAAATAAATAAAATATGCCAAACCCAGGTTGAGAAAATTGGGTACCACAACCAAGTCCATACGAGTGTATACAAAAGCCAAAACCTCTTCAACAAAATATCCATCAAAGGTATTCAATATGCAACGAGAATCAACAAGATTTCTTGAATTCAATTATTTGAGTAGCAAAATATTGTATTATTGTGATAAATGTGAAATGATATTCTTGAAGTCAAAATGCAATGTTTAAAACACAGCTTCTAATTTGGGATCACATTTCACGGCACATTGAAAGGAAGGCTGGATTGAAGATGTTGACATTACTTGAGAAAATGTTTGAATGTCGTCTGGTGCGTTTCCTGTTTGTGCTGAATAGATGCTCCCATCACAGCTGTTGGCGTGGGGTGTCTAGACTGTGGAAATAGGAGCCGAAGAACAGATGCATCCAACTGCAATACAAAGTGCTAAAAAAGACCTGGCATTTTGAGCTCGCATTCTGAGTAATAATTTGCCAACCACTACTGAAGCTCCATTTATAGGCTTGCTTAAGTAATTTTACAAACACATCTATAACGACTCTTTCTTTTGCAATGCTTAATATATACTCCTTTTTAAGAAGGGTAAACTCTCTGTACACCATACAATCAAAGGTTCCACAAATAAGCGTTTTGGGATGCCAGCAAGATTTCTTCTCAATGTGTACAAACTGATCGCCGACTTCCGATTTATTTTTTTTATGTTTTTTTGGCAGTTGAAAATCAAAATGTGAATGCAGCATAGACTCACGGCATTTATGCTTAGCACGCTACCAGGGGAACGACTGATTTTGTGCGAAAATGTCAGAGACTGCTGTTGATAAAATGTGCGGGAAAACTTGCAGAAAGCTCAGATCGGACAGATGGTAACATTTAAAGATTTCAATGTCAGAAAGCGCGAGTGAGAGCGGCACGGCGGTGCAGTGGTTAGCATTGCTGCCTCACAGGAAGAAGGTTATGAAGGCTGGAATTTGACCTGAGGCCTTTGGCTGTGGAGTTTGCATGATCTCCTCGTGTTCATATGGGTTTCCTCTAGGTACTCAGGATTCATCTCACAGTCCGAAAACATGCACATCAAGTGAATAAGATTCTCTAAATTGTCTGTAGTGAATGATGTGCACCATGTGTTACGTGATGTTGATGCACTTCGTGTCTGTGATGTTAGTTACCTGCTCTGGTCTGTTGAGCGCTTTGGTCAACCTAGGTTGTTTTAAATGTGCTTTATAAATAAATTTGATTTGATCTAAAGAATCGGTGACCTGTCCAGGACAGGTCCCTGCCTTTCACCATAAGTCAGCTGGGATAGGCACCAGCACCCCTAGTACCCTAGTGAGGAAGCATCGGTATAGATAATGGATGGGTGGCACTGTGGTGCAGTGAGTGGCTCAGCGAGTAGGATGTGGCCTTTCTCTGCGTAGTTTACATGCTATTCCCTTCTTAACGTGTGTCTTCCAGGCACTCCGAAGACATGTTAGCCAGGAGAACTAGATATTTTCCACTGCCTACTCTGTATTTGAGGCCTAGTCCGTACCATAGAGCTAAAAAATAACACTAGAGTGAACACGCTACTAGCCGACTATGACGGAAAACAGCCAGCGAGGTCGCTATCTTACGACTCAAAACTAAAGGTGACCAAGCCTTCGCAGTGGCTACCCCTAAACTGTGGAACAGCTTACCATTGTATGTTAGATCTGACCAGACTCTTGAGATGTTTAAGTCATTGTTGAAAACTCAACTCTTCTCGTTGGCTTTTGATTCATGTTGGCCAAACATTGCCGATATATACTGTTTTATTGATTTTTTTGTGTTTATTGTGCACTTTATTTTGTTTTCTATTGTTACACTATAATATTTTTTGTGTACTGTGTGCTCTAACATTGTATTTTTCTATTTCTATGGTTGTATTTTAATACTTTAGTGCTTTCTAGACTGTACAGCACTTTGACAGACTTTGGTTGTTTAAATGTGCTAATATAAATCAATTTGACCTTGACTTTGATGGTATTCATGTGCCTAGCTCTTGTAAAGAAACTTTGACTGGGCTTGCATCTTGATTATAAATCTGCATTTTTATTCAAATTTGTCGATTGCTACATTTCAAATGACATTTTTTGACACCTTCAAGCACCAATCATGGAACTCGGTTGCAGAGCAATTTAGCCTCGCAGAATGGAAATAATTTTGTGGTTAGTGGAATAATTCTTGTGTTCCCGATCAAACTTAAGCGAACAATATACATCTTTGTGCAAATTAATTAAAACAGGCTGTGATAAAGGTAAATTGTAATTTTTTTTTTCAAATTGCAACTGGACTTTTTATAAATCATATTGATTTACTCATATTAGTAAATAATATGACCTCCTCAGCTTTTAGGACTGAAAGACTTAATTGATTGTACTTGCTATATCCCTATATGACTTGCTGATGTGTTTGTGCAAATTCACAATCTTCGTGCGCTTTCGCAAGGGCACATCCGTCACACACAACGTCTGATTCACATTTAAATAGCCAAAGAAACTAAAGACCACAAGTCAACAAGTAACACGTGGCGCAATACCAATTGATGTAATAACTGCACATGATCAATATTTATATCACGCACCCCGCAATTATGAGATTTCTCATGCAGTATGATTTTATTTTGTCCTGTTGGAGGAAATGGAATAAGAAAGACAAAAAGGCAGGATTTTTAGGTTTTTGGTTGAGATCATGAATTGTGATTGAAGGCAAAAAAAATTCAGCTTGTTTCAATTAATTTGCACAAGGGTGCAGAAGAAAAATGTGATTTTCATCAACATATTTCTAATTAAAACCTAAAAAAAAAAAGTCCTTTCCCCCCCCTTGGGCACACACTGTCTATCACATACACATCCATGATGTAGCCTTACCCATCGGGAATGACAGTACACATTCAGGCACTTGAAATGACGAGGTAGAATCTGCTGCATCAGTTAAATCCTTGAATCGGTATATTTGACCAAAGAAACATGAAGTGGGTCCAAAATAGAACGAGCTAAAACCATAAACTTTTACCATCTTAAGATGGCAGTCAAAAAGAACGCCAGAAAGGGAATGGTGTCCGCTCTAGTGTCATTTTCAGCTCTATGGTTCACATGTTCACAAATATTTTCAAAAACTGGGTTTTGCCTGCTTTAATTCTTCCAAAAACAATCTCTATCCAGTCCACGGGATTCCAGTCCGCGATTAAAGTGCTGTCAAAAGCATGCCGAACCATTGGGCTGCGAGGATTCAATATGATGTAAGACCACATGAGTCAATCACAAGCCTTTAAAACTCGGTATAAAGTACACGCGCTCTGACGTTGCATGCCAAAAGCCCCCATTTTCCCCGTCCAAACATAAACCGTGAAAACAAAGATTCCTCAGATCTTCACCCTGGAAGACGTTTTGCAAAACGTCGGTTTTCAGCGACCAAAATCGCAATTCATGAGTGGACGAAAAGCCGAAATTCATAGAAATGCTATGTTTTCAAAAATACCCGCGCGGACAGGGCCTGTGTGATTGGTGCATGATCCCTGTGATGATCAGACGGACTGTCTAAGGTGCATTTTTGCTTCTCTCCCAGGGTACGCAGGGGTAGGCCCCAGTCTTCCCTCACCCCGCCCTGGCAGTAATGGGCAGGTGTGAAGCGACCATATTTAATTGGAACTCTGAAGGTTAGTAGATTAAGCCCAAATGTTCCCTCAGTAAGATCAGAGCAGCAGTTGAGTGTAAGGACCTTAACCCTTAATTACTCTGAAAGGCTTTGAGTAATATAGCTCCTTCAACTCACAGTGGATTAAACCATTAGGAAAATTACCACAATGGATGCAAATGGTTAATTTTATAGCTTATTTAGCCCGCCTGACCCTATTGTTTAGTTCATGGGCATATCAGTACAATACACTGTCTGCAGCCTGAAAGACTGACTTGGCTGGGACATTAAAATGAAGAAAGGACCCCCCTTTTCATAACACTGATCCTAGACCTGTTAAACAAAATTATAACCACAGTTATAGCCAAGTGTCAAACCGATTAGCTAAACTCTGCATACCGTACGCTCAAATTCTACAGTCTCCGCAATGAGGAAGCATTAAGTGATTACAATGTCAGGCTCAATATGCGGAACGTATGGATTCAAGGCCACTGACATGTGGACCTGAAAGCTGTCTTTGTTTCCCAGGTTTTGTCAGTGATCATGATTGGTGGACTCTGAGAGACATGAATAAGAGGAAGCCCCTGATTGGCCCCGCTGCTGGACCCAGAAGAGAGCCTCCGTCTTTGCCCCCTAATCTGCGGTCATGGCAGGAAGGAACAGATTGCGAATAATCTGTAAGGAAAACGTCTCCTGACAGATTACAGAGATCCTCGCTGTAATTCCAGATGATCTTCTTGGGCCCCCTGGCCTTAGGTCTGTTCTTTTTGAATAAGACTTGTCCCTCATTCATTATCGTGCTTTTTTTAATGTTAATGTATATCCTGCCTGTCTCTCAAGATAGAGCAATGGCAAAACTACTGCCGCTGACATGGCATTAAATCTGAGTTTCCCTGCTTTTATATTTCAAGGGCACTCTTTCAAAGTGTACAGATGCTCGCAACCAACATCTATTCTCATATTTATGTTCATGCAGCAGGTCCAAAATATGCGTCGGTAGTTGTAATTAAGCAATATTTCATTTCTTAACCTTTAAGTTTTGCTTTTGTGAGTGGGATTTTTTAATGCAAGTTTTTTTTTTATAATATAAACCCCAATTCCAATTAAGTTTGGACGTTGTGTAAAACGTGAATTAAAACAAAACAATGATTTGTAAATCCTTTTCGACCTATGTACGTTTGAGTACGCTACAAAGACAAGATATTTAATATTCAAACTAATAAATTTAATTTTTTTTTTTTAATATTCACTCATTTTGAATTTGATGCCCGCGACTCGTTCTGAAAAACTTAGTGAGCAGGTTAATTGGAAGCAGGTGAGTGTCATGATTAGGTATAAAAGGAGCTTCCCAAAAGGCTCAGTCATTCACAAGCAAGGGTGGGGCGAGGTTCATCACTTTGTGAGCAACTGCATGAGCAAATAATCAAACCATTTAAGAACAACGTTTCTCAATGTGCAATTATAAAGAATTTAAGGATTTCATCATCTATATTCCATAATACCATCAAAAGATTCAGATAAGCGTCAAGGCCGAAAACCAACATTGAATGCCCGTGACTGTCAGTCCCTCAGGCAGCACTGCATCAAAAACCGACATCATTCTGTACAGGATATTAGCATGTTGGCTCAGGAACACTTTGGAAAACCATTATCAGTTAACACAGTTCGTCGCTACATCTACAGGTGCAAGTTAAAGCTCTACCATGCAAAGCGAAAGCCATATATCAACTACACCCAGAAACGCTGCCGGCTTCTCTGGACCCGAGCTGAGATGGACTGACGCAAAGTGGAAAAGTGTGCTGTGGTCTGATGAGTCCACATTTCAAATTGTTTTTGGAAATCATGGACGTCATGTTCTCCAGGCTAAAGAGGAAAAGGACAATCCAGATTGTTATCAGTGCAAAGTTCAAAAGCCAGCATCTGTGATGGTATGGGGATGTGTTAGTGCCCATGGCATGGGTAACTTGCACATCTGTGAAAACACCATTAATGCTGAAAGGTACATACAGGTTTTGGAGCAACATATGCTGCCATCTAAGCAACATCTTTTTCTGGGATGTCCCTGCTTATTTCAGCAAGACACATTCTGCACGTTACAACAGCGAGGCCTCGTAGTGAAAGAGTATGGGTAATAGACTGGCCTGCCAGCAGTCCAGACCTGCCTCCCATTGAAAATGTATGGCACATTATGAAGTGCAAAATACGACAACAGAGACCCCGCACTATTGAGCAGATGAAGTCGTACATCAAGCAAGAATGGGAAACAATTCCACCAACAAAACATCTACTGGTAGTGTTGCCAGTTCCCAAACGCTTATTGAGTATTGTTAAAAGGAAAATTGATGTAACACAGTGGTAAACATGCCTCTGTCTCAGCTTTTCTGAAACGTGTTGCAGGCATCAAATTCAAGTTGAGTGAATATTTCCAAAAACAAAAAAAACAAACAAAAAAAAAAACAATAAAGTTTATCAGTTTGAACATTAAATATCTTACCTTCTTAGTGTACTCAATTGAATATAGGTCGAAAAGAATGAGCAAATCATTGTATTCTGTTATCATTCACGTTTTACACAGCATCCCAACTCCAATAGAATGGGGGTTTGTCTATAATGCAGTCGAATTTTTACATTTTTAAAGGACGCAACATTACATGACACACTTCCACAGCACACCTGGCAGGTGACAGTAATATGTAGTATTGGTGTCAACTGTAATTTCAGATTATATCGTCCACAACAGAAAAAGCCCTCGGAGAGCGCAGACCTCCACCAAGCACAACATTTCCCTCCATATTGCAACTTCCACCATAGATATTAGTCTTACATTTATTTTATCTTCATTTTTAGACTCCTTGACCATGAAATCATAGCAATTTGATTCATAACGCTATATCAATATTAGTTCCACAGTGTCTTGGCTGTTTAAAGACGTCTGTTGCATGTTTCTAGTTTCATTTGTTTTTTGTTTTTTTGTTTTTTTCTTATAATGCAACATTTCCCCTCATGTTGTGATGTACTCATAAATATTAGTCCTACATTTATTTCATCTATTTTTTCAGATTCCCTGACCAAGAAAACATACCATGAGCAACTGAATTCATAATGATATCAATGTTAGTTCAGTAGTTATTCATGAAAATCTAATTTTCCATAATGGTGGTTTTCTTCTGGATCTAGTTCCCTGGCTTTTGAATATACAGTAAATCCGGTGACACCTTCCTAATTTTTGTAACTTCATTTGTTCTCTTCCTATAATGAAAGTTCCGAAGGTCCCCTACTTTCGTATTCTGGATCATAGTATCATAGTATCCGGAATTATTCCATTTTCAGGATCAGTCTTTGATGTATTGTAGAACATGTTCGAAACTTATCCTGTATTTTTTTACCAAGTGCCCTGACCGTTTTTGGTGGAGTTATATGCATAAATGTCAAAAATTGCCCTATCTCCCAATGTTAAAGAATCCTTTAAAAAATTCCTCGATCCAGACGGAGATCCGGATCACTTCCAAAATCTAAACATTTCTTCCTTATACCAATCTGTACAATCAAAATCTGTCCATAACTTTTTGAGTTATTTTGGAAACCAACAGACAAACAAACAAACAAACAAACAAACCAACAAGCAAAAAGATGATATTTTTCCTGGCAACCTAAGGTGGATTCTGAGCTGTAGACAACCATTCACTCGAGAGGCGAAAATGTGAGGCCAGAAGCACCAGTTCACGCATTTGATAACTCTCACGACATGAACGAGCACGTTGTCGTCGGCGGCGAGCGCGTTTCCCAACACTCTCGTTCACACGAATAACCAGCAAGGGCGATATTGCGCGCTCCCGTCGCCGTCTGGTCATTGAAAACAAAGCTATCTGCGCGATTTCCACCACAGCCGAGGGAATACGATACTGGAATACTTGCCTGCAGATCGAGAAACGGAAATGAAAATGGATTTATCGCGAAAATAGGAACCAGCTTCACCGGGGCCTGCTTGGAGGGCGCACAGACGGCAGGACGCTCCCGAACCCGAGGAAAAATTTAAGCTTTTTCCGGAGTGCTTTGTTATTAGCTGGCTAGCTTTCTTGCGGGCTAGCCATCATTGTCATTTCTGTCGCTAGCCAGCCTAGCTGTCTTGCTTTATGCGAGAGAAACAGCGCCATGTTGTTGTCAAAGAGCGAGTCTTAAGAATTCGGTTCTTGGATTGAAAACGGGAAATCCCTGCACCCTGTCCAGTGGTTCAAAACAGGGACCCCGATTCAGTGCTGCAGCCGCGGATCCCTCTGTTGTCGGCGACATGGCGGAGCAGAGCTACTCGTCTTGGTGAGTGCGCTGCGCATAGCGCGATATGTGTTAACTAGGGACACCGCTACGATGTCGGGAGCTGGCGAGCTGATTGAATCATCGCGATCATTTTATTGCATTTGTCACAACAGTCGCGTTTTCAGCGTGCGATATGAAATAATTATCGGCGACGATGTATCATTTTCCCGTAGTTGGCCCTTAAGCTGCTTTCACACCGGACGCGAAACGAATTTTTCGCACGAAAGATTACATTCAAAGACCATGCAAAGACGCGAATACACGCGGCGTCTTTGCGTTGACTTTGGATGCAATTTGTCGTGCGAAAAATTCGTTTCGCGTCCGGTGTGAAAGCTGCTTTACTTGGCCGGAAAGTCCGCTAGCTGAATGATTAGCAATGAAGAGCGGCTGGCGTGCTTTTTTTCCCTAAACTTGTTTCGACACTGCTTCCGCTCTGAGCCATAATTCAGCCAATCACGTTGTACCTAACTTGAATTATAAACCAATCAGATTGTACGTAACTGGAATTTTCCCTTAACTTGGTTATGGAAAAAATTTGGGAGCCGTTGCCAGATAACACAGCTATTCAGTCCGCTGTCCTATGTTTTTTTTTTTTTCTGGCTGGCTACTGAATAAACGATAGTGATTTTAGTGACAAACATTAAGAGGAATGTTGACCGATCAACTGCTTTGGTAGCATTCGGTGGGAAATGTGGCTAATTTGGTAGCACATTGCAAGGAACACGTTTGTTGCACCATTGAAAACTGCTGCTGAAATGGCAGCTCTCTTGGACACTAATTATTAGACAATGTCGCCCATCGCAATCTCCGAAAATGCAGCCAGCTGAATAAAGTCGCTTTCACACTGGACGCGAAACGAATTTTTGCGCACGACACATTGCATTTAAAGTCAACGCAAAGACGCGAAACGCGTGCATTCGCGTCTTTGCATTGACTTTGAATGTAATCTGTCGTGCGAAAAATTCGCTCCGCGTCCGATGTGAAAGCTGCCTAACGGACTAACTAACGTCACTGATGGCTCGTTTGGTTGCTAAACACTCTGATACGGCAGAATTAATTGCATTTGTGTTTAGCCAGCTAACTAGCTGATAGTGTAGCTGGGTAGTTAGCTGGCTTGCTAGTTATTTTCCAGTTCATTGGGAGTCAGTGCTGTGGGCGAGTTGGGCTGCGTGACCGTCCGCCTGCAATTGCGCGACGGCATTTAAACGAAAATGAATTTCAATGTGTAGCTCCCGTGTTTATTGGCTTCGTTGTTCTAATGCTCAGACGAGGGTAACGCGGGTAGCTTCGGCTGCGTTTTGCATTTCAATGCGCGTCGGTGTTTGGCTGCGGTAACCAGCTACTCCAGCTTACAAGTTGACACGGGTGTTCGAAACCAGATTAACATTTGCTTTATGATGGTGGGTGTCTAGCGGCCTGTATGTGGTGTCCAGGTTTCTGAATGGCAGTTGGGTTGTTCTTGGCTGTTTCTGGACAGAAACACGAGTTTGTTTGTTTTGCGATAAGTAAAGTGTCTTTTAACGACCCCCACCATACCGCTGGAAGTGGTCCTTTAACAAATAGTTATGCAACGAGTTGGTTTTTATTTGGCAGATGAAAATTCATAATTGATCTGTTGAACTCGTGTTCTGGCGCTGCAGCGTCCGGGGTGTTTGTTGCCTGTTGTGCGATCATTTTGTGTCAGACCTGCATTTACCACCACCGAGATGACGGTGCATGATAAACGGAATGAAACACCCATTTGTGCATTTAAGATTTTGAAATGGTGTAAGAATCCCTGTTAATCCAAGGCTTTCATGTTGTCAAGTTTTTTTGAGCCACATCGAAATCTGCGTGCGAGTGAGATTAAATGTATTCAGTGGTTCGTTGATCTTCCTTCTAAATGATGTGAAGATGGTTATTCCCTTTCCTCGATGAGTGGGGTGACCGAGTGTAGCTTAAAGCGCCGAAGACGGCCTCGCCACATCATACCCATGACACATTTCGTTAAGTCCGAAATAAGCGCAGGTTTTGTCGTTAAGGCGATGCGGGGAGACCTCATGCATATCTCACCGGTGCAGTTGCTGGTAATGACTAGACTATGAAATGGTGCCGTTTGTTTTGTCTCCGTGTGCCTGTGTTTCGTTTGATTACGGAGGCCAGCGGATAATTTGTAGCTTTCTGTCATTCCTGGATGGCCAAAATTGGTGCATAACGTAAAAAAAAAAACACGTGTGAGTAACTTCTGTCTCGACGATGTTCAGCGCTTACTTCAGTGCGCGTTTAAGTGGAATATGCTCATTTTGTTATAGGAAACCAAACGGGACTTGAATGTTGTTTTTTTTTTCCTGAAGACTGATTACCTAAACGGAGATGTTGGGAATTAGCCAGGGAGTCAACACGGGCCCCTCGCGTATGTTCGAAAAGCCCATTTTCATGCGTCAGGTCGCCCACTGCTCGCAATAACAGACATTTCGCCAAAGCCCGTCAGTCTGAAGGAACCGATAATTGCACGTGTCCGCCAGCTGCGGTCTTTAATGCGTCTAGAAGCCGCTGTGGCCTCGCGGAGATGAAAGGATAAGTAACAGGTCATGAAGTCACGTGTGGCGGCGCGGGGCGGAGGAGTTGACTCCCGGGGTTTGGGGACCCGGCTGCGGTGAAACACCCGACATTTTTTCTGTCCCCCCCCTGCCTCCCTGTAATGGGCAGCGTTATCTTTTCTGTCTCCCCTGCACCTGGGGCGGCCCTGTTGGCTGAAATAACACTTGTAAATGAGGGCTTCTGCCAAGAGTGATCAGGCGAATAACTCTGTGCGTGGTAGGGAATCACAAATAGTAACTGCGCTTTTTAAAATATCTTAATATCATTTATTGCACTCTTGGTTATTTCAAAGGCTGGGTGCTGCTCATAACAAAGCTGTTGAAATGCTACTTTAGGCTCAACGCTGTCGCTAATTTTGGCCTCTTTGCACTTTACGGTGCTGATGCTATTCTCCCAATTTGTCCCCAGTCCTTTTGAAAAGCCCCTCGATTCTAGCCTGAGGCACTTTAATTTTACATCTTAGTGTCCATGCAGATGTTTAGGTAGGTGTTGGGAAATACCCTTCTGTTGCATTTCTCTGGGGGCCATATTTTCATTCAGTAAATTACATGCAGGACTAAACATTTTCTTCTGATTTTATTCCTCATTATGACTAATGAAGTAATTGCACCCCCCCCCCCCCCCTGGCTTGACTTGGCTTTTTTGTGTCAAAAATGTTGTGTAATATCATTGATTCTGACCAATTTAAGAAAAAAAAAAGTGGAATTATGAAATAGAAGTCCAGTTTGGATTGATCTGTGGGCCACTGGTTGAATAATCCTGGTGTAGGGTCACGGTGCAATTGGAAGTCACAGGTAAATGCATGGATAATTAAATTAATATAAAACTGTATTTCGCTAGTTTGCTTGCAAGTCACACGACTCTCAGTCTGCCCGTCGTGTGCAAAGTCTGGAACACATGACACTGAGTTAGATCGTCAAAATGATTGTTGCTGCTACTTCAAATACCATTTGACTGATATTGGACATGGCTGGCTGTGTTTGATATTTGCACTTTATGAAGATACGTGCTTGCTGTGTCTGATTTCTGGCTAATGTTTGGCTCGACTTGAGGCAACGCGGCTCAGATGGAGGATTGATACAGCCAGTGTTTCCAAGGCTTAAAAACTTGTGATCGTTCCCTTGTCCGTCCCAGTGGAATCTATGAAGCGCTACCGCTATTCTCCTCGCCATTAAGAATTTAGGATGGAGCGCTTAGTTTTTTCCTCTGGCTAATTGCCTCAATGTTTATGCACTTTATGAGCGAGTCCAACGCCTCACTTCTAAATAAATTATTTCAAAGCTCTGTGAAAATACAAAAAAAATAAATAAATCTCTTTTATAATGCAACCATTTTGATGTTCTAGAGCAGTTGCACTAGCTATGACATGGGATTGAATAATAGTGCAGTTTTAAGTCAAGGTTAGAATATTTTTGTGAGTGTGTGTAGTGTGTACACAAGTTGAGACTTTCAGTGTTTCTTGATAGTGTCATCATATTCCGTTCTGAAACGGTCATCCTTGGCTGGGTAGAGTGAGAATGATTCTCAGGAGGCGTTAGATGCATTTCCTGTCTTGCTTAGAGACTTCAGAAGATTAATATTGCTTGGGTGAGATGTGATGAACTGGAGTGCTTTGGGCCGTCATCGGTGTACACGGCGAAACAGATGCTGTTTTTGTTGGAAGCATCTTTCAGTGCAGAGCAAAATAAATCTTCCCTTCGCCCTTCTCACCCCCTCTGAAACTGGAACAATACCTAACCTCAAAGAAAAAAATAAATCGTTTCTCTCTGTCCCTGAAGCTAATGGTTTCCATTTCAGTTCTGGACATTTTTCACGAATTTTGACAGCGCAAATGAGTAGTTCTAGTACGTTCACTCACCCCGTAATGGTGAAATGTCAAACAAGGCATGAATATAGTCATGTAAATTATACAGCCTAATACAGATGGACCCAAAAAGACACTCTCTAGTGAAAATGACATATCTAGCGCACATATATATATATATATATATAGCCTGAAATGGCATGGTTGGCTTAAATCATTGCAGTTTGCATTTTTATTTTTCTACTTTTTTGACCTTTAACCTGGAATAGGCCATTGTTATCATTTGTCTCTTTTACAAAGGACGTCCTTCTGTTGTAAATGTTTCCTTATCATGTTTTTACCAGTTTTTTTAGGCTCTGAATGGTTGTGGGGTTATATGACTATATGTATATGTGTATATATACACACATAGCCAGTTCACTTTTTGCTGTGCAGTATTTATGAAGTAAGATTTTCTGAACTGGCCCAGATTTTTTATTTATTTATTTTTTTTTTTCTTGTTTGGATTCTCAGTAAGTTGCTTTGTGTCAAATCAAAATGTTTTATTTTGGTTTGTGGCGGTTGCACTTTTGGGCTGTTGAAGAAATTGACTTAAATTCCATTCACGCTTAGGCTTAAGCAAACATGCGCTGGATCATTGATATTAATGTACAGTTTTGCCAAAATACTTGCCAGTTGTCAGATTCCATTTGCCTAGCTTCAGTAAAGTTGAAAATTTGACCGTTGTTTTGCCACATTTCAAGTAAAATTTAAGCAGGTCTGTCCATTTGCTTTCTGGTGAACTGTTGGTGAGAATTATTAGTGTGGTGGTGGCTGCAGTTTATACAGCTGTAGTTCACTCCTGTTACTTAACTGTGGTAGCAACAGCTCAGGAATTACTTTCTTAACTGTGAAGCTCAGCCTTGTAAAATATTACCAGACCTTGGCTCTTTGAATCAAATGTGACTCAGAGCTTCTTTTGGCGCAGTCAAAAGTAGGATTGTTTTAGCTCAAATTGCTTTGATACAGAGTTCATGCTGGAATTGAAAAGAAGGCAGTGATTGCCTTAAACAAATCGCAGAAAAAGGTTTTGCGCATTGCTCATTGAGGGAGAGTGAGTAGGTGTGTGATTTCAAGAAAAAATAAAAGGCAAAAACAAAACAAACGGCCTCCTCCTTGAGGTTGGCTGTGGGTGCAGTTTACTTTGAAAGGAGAAAAAAGCTGATGGAGGAGAAAGTGCCGCAGCGGTGGATGCAGGTTTATTTCTGGGCACAGATGTGCGGTTTGAGGGGCCATGAGAATTTGCGAGCTGCAGTCCTTTTCAAAGCGCAGAGCGGACGAAGAGGTGCGCATCTATGAAGTTTCAGAAAAAGCGTCAAGCGTGAGAAACATTGCATTTCATGTAACATTTTGCATGTGGTGGTGGGTTTGCTGGACAAGTATAGTGCATCTGTCAGTTTCTGAAGAACCGTTCGCAGAGCTCTTGCAGCAGTGTAAGGAAAGTTAATTGCAGCCCCCCGGACGAAGTCGGGCAGCTACTGTGGATTCATGCTTGTTGTCTCCGTCGAAGCCGTGTTCGCATCTGTAGACACTTCCTTGTGGACGCTGTACTGGCTGTAATTTTTGTCCGATTACTATCATATTTGGTGTGGACGCGTGTTATGATTCAGTTATGACACTTTTGATTTTGGACTCCATGGTGACAGTATTGGCCGAATCATGCGTGCACTTGTGCTGAAACATAGAGATTTCCTTATGGACACAGCACAGGCTGGGGAAGCGGGCTTTCGGGGGCTACACCCATGTGGTCGCGGGCGAGAAGACTGTCTAGTTAGGTAGGGCTAAGTTAAGTGGTAGTTAGGTGGGGCTGCCTGTCTGTTAGAGCACACTTCAGTTTAACCCTTAGAGCACTGAAATTAATTTCATTCATATTTTTAAAAATATCTTGTGCTCTTGAAAACCTGTGGCGTCCCTGCAAGAGCTCTTTTAAACAAGTTGCCACATGATAGGTTTTCAACAGCTTTGATTTTGATATCTTGCATCATTGAGCAACCATAGGGATCTAAGGGTTAAGGGTCTTTATTGATGGGGCAGTTCCAGCAATGTTGTTGAAGAACAGCAAGGATGGGGTTCCCTGTTCAGAAAGTGCTGGTGTGGGTGCAGGCTTTTATTCCAATGAAGTAGTGGTGCACCTGATCCCGCCAATCAAGGTTTTTAGTAGGGCTTGGCAGTTTATCAATATTATATTGATATTGTCATGGAAGATAATTTATTATGTGGGATTGTAGATTTCGTAACATCGTGAAAGGATGCAAGTGTTGTCTCCGCTGGTTTTAAACGCTCCTTTGTGGTAAAAAGATGCAGCATTTTGGAGTCATTATACCTTTGTAGCAGTTGCTTGTATCTGCTTGGCCATCTTATCCACTTTATAGCGAAGCACTATAACGTTCAAATAGTGATCCAAGCATGAAATTTGGTACATGTACTCTTCAAGGTCCACACATTTTCCAAAACTACCGCTGGCCACACACAAATTCAAGATGGCGGCCATTTTTCAAGCTGGCCGACACATCTGACTGAGCGGTGCTGTTTTAAATCAGAGAATTGGAGGAGAAAATGTCCAATTCTTGATTTTTTGACCCTAGAATGGTAAGTGAAGGTACTTTTGTCCAGAGTAGTTGCCTATTACACATTAACCAAGATGGCGTCCAAGATTGCTGCCGTGAAAGACACATTTTGTGATATTTCAGCTACTAATAGAGATGGACAAATGATTTTTTCATGTAATCCTACATTTTTTGGGTCAGAGAATGTGATCGACTTGTTGCAAAAGCTGTAAAAGTTGTATTCAAGATGACACTAAGGATACCTGCCATGAAACAAACATTGTCTTAGAAAAATACTGTGTAACTTGCATATTGCCCTCTGACATTTGTTTATCTAGCAAAGAAATAAAACGGTTCTTTTTTTATTACACATTGAGTTAAAAGTAAATAAACAAGTAAGAAGACGATGGGGTCATTCCACGCCAAACGTCCGAATGCCCCCGCTCGACTATCTCAGATTTGACTGAAAAAATTACAGAAGGTTCACACACTTCCCAATAGGAAAAGTCCCTAATTTTAGCTCCCAACTCCT
Source organism: Gymnothorax reevesii (assembly GCA_029721435.1). Classification (NCBI taxonomy): domain Eukaryota; kingdom Metazoa; phylum Chordata; class Actinopteri; order Anguilliformes; family Muraenidae; genus Gymnothorax; species Gymnothorax reevesii. The sequence continues at coordinate 12,987,332 of CM056583.1, read as the reverse complement.
TATACTTTTGTCAAAAAAAACATTTTGTCAACGACCCCCTGACCTGTTTTGAGCAGAGTTTTCTGGGGAGCCACATTAAGATTGTTGTATCTACAAAACTATCTAAGGCAGGTCCTTCACATTTTCAAGGGTTGAAATCTGGCAAAAGTACTTGTAGAATATGGACTTTTACACATGTGCTTTTGGTTTATCACAGAATTCTGGGGGCTTGAATTTGATCGAAAATTCTACTCTTCAAATATGACTGCATATTTGAAGGACTGTGGAAAGTGCAGTTTCAAAGACAGAGGTTTGATATTGAAAATGCACCATCTCACACATACTGTGTACTTCGTATTTTAAAATTCGCCCTCTGTGATGAACGGCCTAGAAGATATTAAGGTTTACAAATTGAAAAAATAAATTTGGTGCCATCTTCGCCATGTCATACCAAAAAATGACCGCACCCAGCGACGTAAAATTGATTGTTTTAGAAAGACTAGATGTCTGTTTTTAACATATCCAAAATTCGTGATGGTGTTTTGCCTTATTTTCGCAAAATGAATTTTAGAAAATCTGGTGTTCGCATACACGCATAGCATTCATGCATGCAAAATGCAAAAATAGGGATAGAATAAGAACACAGAAAGACTTAAATTTCCTCAGGTCAAGTCAAATTCATAATTAGAATGAAAAGGGCAGCGCCCAGCTAATCCTTTTCCCCACTACAGCAAATGAGGCCAAAAAAACTCCCAGTAGGGAGAAAAATCCTCACCCAGTGGTGAGAAAAAACTCCCCAGTAGGAAGAAATCTCAGGAGGAACCCGGCTATAGTGGGGAAGCCCATCCTCCGCGAGCTAGCTAGTTAATAGCAAAATAAAGCGGAATAGAAATGGAGAAATGGATCCATTAAAGTCCATCTAAACAGTGGCATCGGTCGCTCCAGGAAGTGGCACGTAGAGGATGGTGCAGAACTGGATCAGGACCGGACTCATGTCACCAGTGTAACCTGGTTGTGCGCTGACATCACACTATTGCATTTGAAAGATCTCATAATTTCCTCAATTCCATACTGACAAATGTGAAGATGGCTCCATTGCATTCTATGAGCCAAAAAAATCAATGTGCCCCCCAAAACATCATGTATATATGTTCAATATTTGCGTAGATAAGAACATTTGAAATGAATGGTGGCCATCTTGGATGCCATCTTGCATTGCAAATTTAATATTATGAAAATAATTAAAATGATGCTTCCCGTGAATCTGGTTACTAAGAAACATTTTTATCTTGAAAAAATTCATCAGGGAATGATAACAAAATGAACTGATACAAAGCGTGTTTGGGCATGGCAGCCATCTTGAAAAATGACCACCATCTTGGATTTTTGGGTGTCCAGTGGTATTTTTGAAAAGAGCTGACTTTGAAGAGTACATGTACCAAATTTTGGCTTGCATCACTATTTTAAGGATTCTTATGAAATATGCGATGATCTACTGCACTCTTACCAATGACTTTTTCAAAAACTGCATTTTTAAAATACTTTTTGAGAGCACCAGTGTTTATCCCAACAAGATTGCCACAATATCCATGTCAGGGTGTTTATCAAGAATATTATGGTATTTAAATTTGTCTGTATCACTCAAACCAAATGGTAAGCAAAAACTGCAGTGGTAGATCAGTGGAACAGATTGTTTCACTGCTTGGTTGGAATAGAAGCCTTCCGTTACTGGACGAGATTCCCCACCTCCGCTCTCCCAGCTCTCCCACTCGCTTACATTCACCTCCTCACGTCCTAAGAAGCTGAAATTTACTCTAGGATTTGCCCCCAATTTTTTTTTTTAAATTCATTAGTTTTGGCCAGAATGGGCAAAAAAATTTCCCCCCTTTGGGATAAAAAATGGAAATTCACCAAAAATACTCTGACTCGTTGTCCATTCCGTGATTGCAGTAAATTTACCTGCGGTGTGACTTAATTTTTCTCGTGTACCTGTAGTTCCAAAACTTATTTTTATAGCTTTATTTGGGTCGACACAAGTGATTTACATTTGCGAAAAAGGCAGTGCTGATGTGCAGAACTTAACTGGCAGCAGGAAATCACACATACTTTGCAGTTTTTGTACTAAGGGCTCTTGGCCGCTCTGTGCTGTAATGTTGCAGCTACTAAAGTCGGCATCAGAGCTGATGTCCCCTGTGTGCATGTAGGTTTCAGACCAGCCAAACTGTCCTTCCTCTCCCTTTTCAAGGAAACGACATCAAGAAAGTATTAGACATTGGTAAAGGTAGCGAAATAGTTGTACTTAAGCCATTATGTTGGCGAATGTCAGTAATGCCAGTTCGGCTAACTTGTATCACCAGCTAGCTGTAATTTTTTGTGTTGGTGCCTTAACTTGTTTTAATTTTGTCTATTTTTGAAGTATGGCAAAATCGCCTTTCTTTTGCAAACGACTAAAATTACGTTTTCATGAGTGGCCTTGTCTTTCACTCGGTGTCAGGAAAGCAAAGCTCTGAATGTGTGTTTTTAAAGTCATGCTGTGGTGTTGGAAGATCTTCCAATCCCTTAAATGCAACTAATGGAGAGAGGAGGCCACTGGAGGGTCTTGGAGCGAGGAACTGGAGGTGTATCCTGCATCAAAGCCTTTTAATCATGCGGCGTGATGCATAAAAGCTGCAAGGATTTCTCTCACTGCATTTTCAGCTCTTTGTCCTGGTGTCTCTTCCTCGCATCTTCTCCCTGCTGCGAAAAAGCCGTAACGTGAGGAATAAGGTGTGGGTTTGTGAAGAGAGGAGACTGGATGGTGTGACGAAAAATTGCCCCAGTGCAAAAGGCAGCTAGCTGCTCTGCCGAAGACTAAGCTATTTGAGTCCACAAGCAAAATCCTGATTTCCCCTTAATTTAATTAAATTTGTTATAACTGCTGAGCGTCTTCCAGAACTTTCCGGTGCTTCGTGCGTAGCCGGCGTGCTTTGTGCGAACTTCTTTTTTTTTTTTTTTTTTTTTTTTAAATTTGGCATCTCCAATCCCACCCGAATTTGGAATGCCCAATTGGGGAACTATGTACAAAGCTTGCTCGTATGCGACCCCTTGCTGCCAACTCAGGATAGTGAAGACAGTTCACGGCTCTCCTCCGAAGCACGTGCCTGTCAGCCACTGATTCTTATACACTCGCTGGTTGAATCTTCGCAAGTTCAGAGCGAGGGCGGAGGATACCCGGACATGAACCAAGCCGGAGTCTTCCTGACGAGCGCCCGTCTGGCCAACAGGAGGCGCTGGAGCAATGAACAAAGCTGTTATTGAATACCCAAATCCGGCAGTCCCTTCCCAATTTGTAACCCTGTAGCGCGATAGCCAATTGTGCGCTACTCTGAAAAAGCTGCCGACCCCTGCCGGTGGGTACGCTGAGGCTTGAACCCGCGACGTGGTGATCACCTCCTTTGTGCGAACTTCTGTCCAGGAAGTCTTTGTATTAATAATTTGTTTATTTATTTATAACTTGTGGTCTTAGATAAGCCCTCTCTCTCCCTCGATTGCAGGTAGGCCGGGTGAATACTAATGATTGTCTGTTACCTTCAGCTCAACGCAGGAGCTGAGGCACTGAGGCTGTAATGCTGGAGGTGGAGAGAAGCCGCTTGGCTGAAGCATTTAAGGCATGACGCCCTGTTTATTTCTGCTGAAATTTTATGGCTGTACGTCTCCACAGTCTTCTGAGTTGGAGTACTTTAACCTTCTCATTGATCTTCAAGGGTTACGGAAAAGTTGCCGTGGCAACCAACCAGCAATGATGCATATTCAAGTATTCATGTTGACAAACAGCAGGTGAGAAGATTAAAAATCCTGTTGGTGGTTGGACTGTTCATCAAAATTGGGCAAAATGTTTGCTTTGCTGAACAGTTTTCCCGAAGAAGCGAGATGTCATTTTGGTGCTTAATTTTGTCATTTTTATTTTAAAAGCAAATGCTGGTCTAAGCCCCTTGAGCTCTCCTGTATTGCTAAGGTTGTGCTGTATCAGAGAGGAGGAGGTGGTACCCAGTGATGTAATTTGACAGATGTCCTCCTTGCTTCACTTCAACGTGTCAAATATTTTTGCTGAGGTGATGACTCTGTTCAAGTAGGCAGCAGTCTTTCTCCATTAATCCAACCAAGCGCACTCTCTGAATAAGAACCCTTCCATCTCCAGCAAGGTCATGGCAAGAATATGCGTAATCAAGTGAAGACATTCAGAAGAAATGCTTGAGGTATTCAGATTTTTGGCGCATTATTGAAGGGCATTGGAGTCATACTTATTAAGACTAAGTCTCTGTCCAGGGTTTCGGGAGGTGTGCATTCGCACATGATGACCATATTTAAGCTGGTCGTGCTTATGAATATGAAACTAGAATACAAATCGAATGATTCCATGCGCGTCCCATGTAAACGACATAATCTCAGCATTGGTTTCAGGAGAGAGGGTTTAGTACAGGGGTTATTGGGAATTTTGACGTGCACAAGAATTTAGTCACTGTCCAGAAGATTGAAAGCGAGGTTCACTCAGAATGACACCAACCCCTCTCTGAACGCCACGCAAACAGAAAAATGGTCATTTTATTACCTTCGCCAAAGGAAGTTGGCAGGAGGTTATGTGATCGGTGCCGTTTGTGAATAAGATTACTCAAAAAGTAATGAACGGATATCTCTGAAATTTTGTGGGTGGGTCGCTATTACATCAGGGATGGACCCCATTTGGACTGTGCTGCCTTGGCGGAGGTTTGCACTCTAGGATTACCTCCTAGTTAAGGAATAAAATCAGTCAGTGTTGGTTAAAAAAAAATAAAAGAAAAGGAAAACCTGGTCAGATCAGTGTTTTATTATTTTTTAAAGTTTTAAATTACTGATCCAGAGGCGTTTGGAGAAACTGCCGGACACATTATCCAGTCATTTGGAGGATTATAACCCAGGGTATTAGACTGGGTTTAAAAAAATAAATAAATAAATAAGAACAATAAACAGAAAAGGGTAGAACAAGAACTGTCTTCCACCAGGAAGAGCTGGGACAAACCACAGTGGCCGCTTCACCACATTGTGGGTGCGGATGATGAATGAGATTATTTTACTGGTGAAACAACTCATTACTCCTAATATTCGCCTTGCCCCGCTGCTAATGAAACCAGCGGGTGATTTGTGACCGGGTTTGTTGTTTGTGCTGCTTTTATTTTCGCTCAGCTCGAGAAGGTTGATTTCCTTGGAACCTGCATTCTGCTTCAAAATATTCAGACTCGTGTGAACATTATTTAGTCTGTGTGCGCTCAGTATTTTGCCCAAAGAACTGCAGTTTGTTAATATTGAGTCTTGTCTTCTAATGCTGATTGTCTCCACTCGGTAACGGGGATTGTGATAGGTCATGCTGCTGATTGATCGTCACTCATTGGCTGCAGCCTGCCGGTTAGCGTCACCTGGTATTAATGGTCAACGTAAGCTCCTTATCAGGGAGACTTGACCGTGGAAACTGCAGGCCTCACTGGTCTGTGCCCACCTTTCAGAAAATGACTCGGGTGAATAGTCTGCTGAAAAACTACCTGATCCCTGTACTGCCTTATGCAAATGTGTAGTCCTCTCTGATTGGCTATTCCTCACACTCCTCCTTAAACTGTTTCTCTTTAACTGAAACCAATGAATCAGACTCTTGGTGTGTGTTAGCATTTGTTTTTGTTTTTTTTTTTTTTTAAACATGGCAAAAAATTTTGATGCTGTGATCTTATTTTTATGAGCGAGTAGTGTGTAGGAGGGTCTTTTTGTTTATTTTGGGAGAAATTTGGTGCGTCCAATCCCACCTGAATCTGGGGTGTCCGATCAGTGAATTAAAACATGATCACGCACGACTCATTCTTCCGTCTCGGTAGCGCGCAGACAGTTTGTGGTTCTCTTCGGAAACATACACCCCTAAACCATGGCCTTTCTTGAGTCAGTCACTGAGCTCGCATACACAGAATGAGAGAAGAGGAAACTCAAACGGCTGCAAATAACTGACAAACGCAAAGATGGCCATCGGGAGGCTCCTGAGTCCCGAACGATGCTGACTCAAAACTACTGCATTCCTCCCATCTCCCTGAGCAGCGCAAGGCCAGTTATGCACTACTCTCTTAGCCTTATGATTAACTGTCAGCACTGGTGTGGCCAGATTCAATGGTCCCATCACAGAGTTGGCCAATCCATCAGCTCTTATTTTATCTCTAATTGACTGGAAGACACTGGTTATTTAGCTTGAGCCAATGAGACTCTGTAAGAATGACTAGGAGGAGTGCCCAATCGGGGAGAACAATTACAGGTAATGAACATGCCAGAACAGTGATTTTCATCATTGATATGCTGACTTATTTAACTGTGGATTGGACACAGGCCAGACCAGGACAGGTTTAAGTTTCATTTAAGTTTGTCCATTGGACTACACCTCCCATCAGCCTCTTTGCTTTTATGAAGCACATCCTGGAATTGTGGTGAGTTGTGCCTTTATGAATCGACCACACATCTTCACTGATGGCTTTGTACTTTAAAAAAATTTAAAACCTCTTACCAGTAGGTCTTTTTTCTGTAACCTGTGTGGTAATGTGACTGTTCATTGCTCCAGTCTGCATTTGAAAGAAGTTCTCTGAGGTCGTATCAATTTCACTTTAAGGCACTGTGATCTGAACTACTAGGTGATGGGTGACTCTCTGTAATTGGAATGCATTTACTTAGCCAGTTTTAGATCTTGCTTAATCTCTGTAGGCCTCCTGTGAACTTGATGGTCTAGATTTTGCATTTCTATAGCATGCAAAGGAATGCCCTCCACAGCATCTGCCTACCTGTTTGTGCAAGAGCCAATACATGCTCACGAGGGCGGTTTGCTAATGTAGCGGGGCAATTTGCATTCGGGCAGTTGAAAAACAAATGGCCTAAGAAAAGGTGCATTTGTGCACCTATTGCTCTGTTAAAGCACCACCTCAAGCAGTGTTTCCCTTTGCGTTTCTTTATTTACAATTTTTTGGGGTTTGGGTGTATTTTGCAGACCCTTTCAGAGTGACTTTAATACACTAGAATGCGGAATAATGCTTTGTCGAACAGAAAAAGTGAAGAATTCCCGCACTTATCGGCTCACTATCGCTTATCGTTCACAAAATGTCGCCTCGCGGATCATAATGATAGATTACATTTGAGAGCTAATGACTGGTGCGATGGCATTCTTAGGTTTTTTTTTTTTATTTCACATTCTCTTGCCTGGCACTTCTAAAAGCTTTTTGGATATGTGTGTGGCTTAATGGGAATGACCTAATCGAGACTTGCTGCTTGGACGGCAAAAAAAAAGCGTTTTGCAGCCACTGCTCTCAGAGCTTGCTTCGGCACCTGCGTCCACATTGCATCGGTATACGCGTCGCATTGCAGTTTACTGATGCCATCATGCAAAGCGGCTTAAAGTTGATTTGGTTAAATAGGTGTCGGACTCCCTGGAGCAGAGAGCTTTGTGGAGTTGAGCTTTTGGTGAAGGGTCCAGAGGCTGCACTGAATATTTACTCTAGGTCTAGAACCACCGACCTTAAGAGTCTCGGCCCAATCAAACTCCTCAGCCACTTGGCCTGGAGTTCTCAACCTTCTCCAGAAAGGTGTTACATGGATGCAGGCTTTCTTTCCAACCAAATGGTTACTAGTTATTTGCTAACCCCACGAGCAGTGGTCTCCAACTCTGTTTCTGGAGGGCTAATATCTTGGAGGGGTTCACTCTTACCAAAACAAAGCTCACCTGATTTCCCCGTTGGTGATCTTGATGAGCTGCTAATTATTCAAATCAGGTGTGCTTTTTTTGGGGTTGGAGTGAAAACCTGGATGGTGGCTCTCCAGGAACTGGGCTGCCGTAGAATTTTTGTTGAAGACTGATTGGTAGAATCAGGTGTGTTAAAGCTTGGCTGGAATGAAAGCGTGCACCCTAGTTGGCCTTTCTTGATAAAATGACAAACGCCCATCCTGCGCATTACATCAGAGGTGGGCAACCAGGGCCTGATCGGTTCCTGGCTCTCAAGCCAACTCCTGGCTTTTAATTTCTTAATTTGTTTAATTAGACGAACCATTGATGAATTCTTAAATTTTTGTGGAATTTCTTGAAAAACTTGATCACTTAAGACTGTTACCATGTTCGTAATTGAAGCATTTTTGATGTAACCGTTATCTTATCTGTGAGGAAATGCATGTTTGGTTGTACAGCCAATAAGCCAGTTTAGTCATTTGCATACCCACAGGCCCTCCAGGGCTGCAACTGCCTACCTTTGCTATGGATGGTCTGTTCCGAGGCTGACTGCGGTGGGTTTCCCCCAGAATTTCTTTTAATCTCTCTTCTAAGCCCAAGTTTTTCGAGGTTCCTCAGCTCGATGTAGCCTCTGTGCACAAATATCAATGTCCTGTGAACATCCCGGTGTTCAGGGGAAAAAGTGTTTCTCAAGATGTGAGGAGCTCTGCTGCAGGCTTTTTAATTTGTTTCAGCAAAGTTATTTTGAACAGAATCGCACATCTACGCTTAACTTTAAAAAAAAAAAAATAAAAAAAAAAAAAAAATGGTGAAAATGACTCGCGGTGTTGCCAGTAATGCGCCCGAGGTGCTGTCGTGTGTGTGTGTGTGTGTGTGTGTGTGTGTGTGTGTGTGTGTGTGTGTGTGAGAGAGGCTGCCACAACTGGAAACTGCGTCAAACGCAAAATGCGCTGCGGTTGGAAAAAAGGAATCGAAATGGGGAAATCCGTATTCGGGGAACGTCTTGGCAGTGATCTTCGGTTATAAAAGTACAGTATTTTACTGCTTGTGGAGCGTGGGGCATCGGGCGTGGGGTTGTGCTGAATTGTACAATGGGCATCAGGCCAGGTGTATTAAAGAAAAGCCATAAACAAAAAAAAAAGAGGGGTGAAAAGATGGAAGAAAAAAGAAAAGAAAGCAGTTTTCTCTCGTTCTGGCTCGACCGAGGCTGAAGGCCGAGTAGCAGCGCTCCAAATCTGTGCCGTCTCTCCCTCACCCATACAAATGACTCGAGCAGCGGTGGCTAATGTTTGCATGTCGCTTCCCGGGCCGAACCTATGAATATTCATAACTGCAGATTTGATTCATCCGGCTCATTCTGCAGTCCTCGCGCGGTCACAATCAACCGTTTTCTCCCGTTTCTTTTGTTAAGGAGGTGGGGGATGAATCAGAAAAAGGCATTGATTGAATCTTTTGAGCTGGTTATGTTGGGAGAAGTGAGTGCAGAATGGGAAATGCTCTTATTTCGGTCTGGGCCTCTACCGCCGGTCATGATCCAACGGGCAAACTGCTTCGAGGGGCAGGCAGTGCCACAGAGCTCTTTGTATTGGATTGATCTGTTGTTGCTCTGGCTATAAAAACACCATAATTTTCTTCCTGATGAGCCGTAGTTCAGATTTATCAGACTGACGACTAGATGCGGCGGGGACCGTTATTTTAATGGCCTGTTCTGAGCTGCCAGCCTGCTACCGCCCACAACGTGTGTCACTGAAAAAATGTCAAATCAAAGCTTCGACTCCTTTTGACCCATGACCCCATATACAGCACCTAAGCAGGCATGATGGATCAGCCAATCGGAATGAGGAATTTGTACAATGCAGCAGTTTTGACTGCGAGTTGAGACGAGGCTATTCTTGGTTCTCTCCTGGCATCGCAGGCCAAATATATTCGCCTTCCTTGATTGTCCGTCTCCAGATTGTGAACTTCATGATAAAAGTTTGTCTTCCCTAAGTCTTGATTTGATTGATTCATACTAGGGAAAAAGCATAAAAATATGATAGAAAGATTCAAAAATCTGTGCCTTCTAATTGTGTGTTCAAGACTTCCAGGGTACTGGGAAGTCTGAAGTCCCAGGAGGTAAAGTTCTCTTAAACACGTCTTACTGTGGGAATTCCCACTGGGGAACTCCAGTATGATTTCTGAACTTCCAGTTTACAGTATTAAATATTCTGTTGAAGGAATTAATCCAGTATTGCGCTTTCAGGACCGCAGTTATTGAGTTACAACTTTAAATTGGCAATTTAATGGGGACAGCATTGTTTGATAGGCTGTTCTTATGTGCCAAATTACCTGCTGCTCACAGACTTTCTGTATATTAACGTTAGCTAGCTGTCGGATAAATACAGTTTACGATGTGTGCTGATGTTAACGGAGTAGATTTATTCAGTATGCAACTTTGGATAAGAAGACTGGTACAAACGAACACGCTTTATGTTTTATTTATTTCTTTTTTTGCAGGTTAAGCTCTCAAACGTGGCTCGGAGTGAACTAAGAAGTTTAAACTAGGAACCTCCCAGATCGTAGGATGTCTTGAATGTGGCAGTTTGATATCTTCATGACATTTCTGTAGTCAGTGAGGCAATCAATTAGCCCTGCGAGCAGCTAAACCATTAGCTGATGTTTGATGCCAGTAAAATAGATATGGCTTCTCAGTCCTACAAACAGGTTGGCTATTAAGCGCCCGAGCAGTTTAAGAATGACTTAAGTTTGGAGGTCCTGCAACAACCAAGTGGTGTCTGGATTTGTGGCCTCAGAGCCTGGAAAGGTTATTGGAGAGATGGCCAAATATTTTTTTTCTTAACACTATGTTTACCTCTGCGTAGGAGGTTATGTCTTTTCAAGCATTGATTTGTTTGCCTGTCTGTTTGTGGACAAGTTGACGCAAAATTTAATGAAAAGATATCTCTGAAATTTTGTGGGTGGATTGCTATTGCATCAGGGATGAACCCTATTGATTTTGACCTTGATTGATCGGACAATACGGCCGCTACAGCAACCATCATGAAATCTTATGACGAGCGATAGCTGAACTTTGCTCCCAGTGATGTCACTCAGATTTTGCGGGTTGATTGGACTTGTATCAGGGACGGAACCTATCAGTTTGGAAAGTACTGCATATAACAATATCGCCACCATGGGAGCCTTCTTGGAATCTTATGTTGCAGATACCTTGCATTTCTTATGAGCCATGTTCACTCAGCAAGGTTTCGACAAGGCAGAGGTTTGCACTCTGAGTGCCTCTATTTTATATCGAAATTGTGGTTTTCCCCGACAGCTGCATGGTTGTTTGAAATGAATCTGCAACCACAAATACGATATTTCTTGCTACTTGACTCGCGTCTGAAATCCATTGAATTCTTCTCACCCTCATAATGCATCACTGTCTTCTCCTTAATTGGTTATAATCTTTGTTACAGAGGCGTAGCTTACTTTGCGATTGCCAACTTTGGTCCCACAACTGACCACAATACAGAACTATCTTGACTATTATAATCTACTGGTTTCGTTGCGGTGGAGAGGAACAAAGATGGCGTTGTCAAGGTCAGAATCATGTCAGTGAAAGCCAGCAATGGAATCGGGCTACGTTTATCCCGCGTTCATTTCATGTGGCATTAATTGTAAATGCCAAGTTCTGACTTGTAAATAGCATTTACATCAACATCTAAGTAGTAATTACTGCTCAATCTTCTATTTTTCTGAAAGCTTTGAACTATCTGACCGAACAGTCAATAATACAGAAGCACCAGATAATTTCTTCCAAATATTAGCCAGTCCCCTACCTTCAACGGCAAGTAGACCCAATTTGTTGCTGTTTTTTTGCCATGAATGCCAGTTTAACCACAAATCAACTTTGCCTATCACTATCATCTTTGTGGCCAAAGTCTGGTGTACGTTGGAGAAAATTTCCCATACATTGATTTATGTTGACTTCCTGTTGGCTGCCAGTCATCATGTTCTCTGAAAATCATTGAAAAATTAATCTTTTACTTTGGTCACTTTTGGCTCTTCCAGTTCCGCTTGAATGTAAAGGATTAATGCTTGGGTAGGGGCAGTTGGCCTCCATATCTCCTCTGTTCTCATTAGGCTTAACTGTATCTTCCATATCAGTATCACAGTTGGCTGGCTGACACATTGCCCCGGGGAGAGGTCAGAGTTTGTTAGTATGTGACCGGAGATTTGCACAAGAGGGTCCCTTGGGCCTGCAGTACGCGTGCTGTCGTCTTCGCTCCATGTTTCACGGATGATTTGGTCGAAAAGGTCAGGAGGGCGAGGGGTCAAACGCGATCACGAGAGGACTAGTGTCATTTTACGAGAACGTCACCGTTGCTTGTTCTTAGGAGTTATGCCATGTAGCTGTTAGCAGAACCTGTAGCTGAATGGCCACAGTGCATGATTGACATTTGGGATGATTTTGGCCATGATGGCTAACTGTACTGCCCTACAAAGGCAAAATGCAGGAACTACAAATTAATTTAAGCAGTAAAAATTGCTTCAAAGTTTGTTTGTTGTCCCGACAAATGAATAGTTGGCACATCTATGATTATAGTTAACTGACCTGCTATGGTATAATTTCTATCCAAATAAATCCTGACCTCCATCTACTTTCAGCCCGAAAACTGCACAACTCTTATCTTATCCAATGTGTAGTTACTGCACTTTGGCTTTGTAGGGCAGTGTAGTCGTTTAGAGATTCCGAGAGCCTGAGGGTCAAGCCCTACTGTGGCTTCAGTAAGATCAGTGCAGCTGTAGGGCCCTTAAACTTATAGTTTAGCCTGGCACCTGTCAGACCGTCTTTTAGAGGGGCATTTTAAAATCTAGTCTGGTTTAGAAGTGTAAAAATTTTATTGTACGTGTAACCTAAGGACTCACACCCGTTTAAACTTGTCTAAATAGCAAAATGCCCCTCTTAAAAGACGGATAGACCTCAGTCTGGCTAAAGCTGAGGACCTTCATCTCAACATTGCTTCTAGGGGGGGATTGGCCCCGGATTGACTGAGTCGCTTTGCATTAAAGCGCCTGTTCAAAAGGGCCATTCCAGCCAAAGTGGTCCTGGGTCAGAAAAATAAAATTTTGCATTCTGTCAATGGGATTCATTTTTTTTGGAAACTTGGACATCTAAACCAGTAGGAAATTATAACTTTAGTTTGATTCATCACGTGTGCTGTCCGTTCCGCATCATCAAATATAAGCCACTTTCAAGTTTAGAAAAAAAGGCAAAAGATGATATTTTTAGCTGCGACCAAGCAGCTCTATGAATGCTTCTGTCTGTATGTCTGTCCGTCTGTGCCACCTTTTTGACCATGTTCCTGTCTTCATATCATCATGAAATTTTCAGCAGTTATTGTCCATGCACAAGGTCGAGGTCAAAGGTCAAGTTCACAGAGGTCACTACCTTGTTTGCGGGTTTTCGCGCTGTAACTCCAGTTAGAATTCATGGATCCCTATGAAATTTTGGAAATGGCTTCTAGGCATACAGAAGATGTTCCCTATTGTTTTTTCAAGGTCATCCGTCAAATCCCAAGGTCACAAAGGCAAAAAAAGTGTCAATTTTGCCCGATTTGATGGTTTTCGCACAGTAACTCAAGTTTAATTCAATGAATGGCTATGAAATCTTAGAACAAGCTTCTTGGTATAGAGGAGGGGTTCCCTAGTGATTTTCAAGGTCATTTGCCAATTTCAAGATCACACTTGTACAAGAAACCACCAGTCATGGACACTAGGCCACGTGACGGATGCTAGGCGAGGTCGCAGCTATTAGATCCTTCTGATCTACTTGTTTTTTTTTCACTTTTATCATTTCCAACACAAAAAATAAAGTCACAGTCTTTTACTGAAGAGAGGCATACTTTAATCAATGACGATTAATATCCGACTTGCTGACGATTTTTGAAAAATTTCCGATGATTTAGGGAGTTGTCTGTGTAACGCACGTAAAAAAAATTACCGTTTTATGTATGTAGAACAAACAATTGACCATATTTGGCCTGCATTTCTCATATGCAAAGGCAGAATGGATGAACAAAAAAATAAACCAAAAGAAATCACTGAGATTTTCATATTTTCACAATGGAAATTTGCCTGAAAGATGTGTAACGTAACGTTGCGTGCGTTACGAAAATTTTAAGGTCATTTTTCTCAGAAAAGCGTTACAATCTTCGTTATTTCTTTCCTGCTTTTTGCTTGTGTGCATGTTGACATCGGATTTATACAACAGTATTGAATTCATAGAAAATGTCTACCTTGCCACCTGCTCCAATCATACCTACTGGAACTGGTGGTTCCAGCTTTCTCAAAACATCAAGACAAGATTACAGTTTGGGTTAAGGTAGAGATCAGGGCTTGAGTTTGGGTTAGGGGTTGGGTGTTGGTATGGGGTTAGGGAAATAAGTGATGACCCATGTAAACTGAAGCCGTTTACAGGAACCTGATTGATGTAATGTCAGTCTGGTGAATGAATGAGCGATTCAAATTTACCTCGTACTGTCTTTGACGGTGCGGTGCGCCCTTGTTCAGGAAATGTCGTTGTTTTGTTTGTTTATTTTTTTTTAGCTCGCCGGGACGAATAATGTCCGGAGAGGTATTGTTGTACCCCCGGCGTCCGCGTCCGCGTCCGTCCGCGTGCAGAAAAACTTTAACCTTGCCCCGGCGAGCTTTGTTGTCTTTCTGACAACTCTTGTTAGCAATAGCATTTAAATGGTCGGTAGATGCTTCAAATACATTTGCCTTGATGCATCGCTCCTTCATATTGGAAAGACCATCACACCCACTCGTCTTCAGCAATAGACAAAGTTGGGGCAGATCAACAGTGATTTATATAAATTTATCTTCGCGCATAATTCTCTTTATCACAAATGCGAACAAAACTGTCGCACTGTACAGCCCTGGGTAAATATAAACTTCATATATCTTAAAATGAGAATCATGAACAGAAATTGGAAATTCGGTAAAGGGTGAAACTTACTTGTCTGAATTAAAGTGAGTGATCCTGAGAATCGGTCCTCTGTGTTACATGGAGGACACAGGTCTGCTAGGGCGGTTTCCACTCTATTCCTTTATAGAAGACTTGATGGCCCTGTCACTGTCAGCTGTGTCAAGAAATTGCTCAAAAACAACATGGTTTCAGATTCAGAACAGAAACTGGTCTCAGCAAGAATGGCTTCTTGCAGTTTCCTTGGTATAAATGGCTCCCTATCTGAACCCATCACAAAGAAATGACTCCTGAACCACTGAAAAATATTTATTTCAAAGAAAAACAAATCGCTCGATGTTCATAAAATGCTCCAGAAATGGATTTTTTTCATACCCAGTTCGGACGCATAACGCGGCTTTGGTCAAGCCGTGCACCATTTTTTTTTTTTTTTTGGCCGTGTTTTTCGAAAATAAGCCGTGCAAATCATGGCTGCACGGCTCGCTAGCTAAAGCTAAGCTCCGTGGCACACTTCAGACTTTTGAAGATTTGAAAAAAGTGACATTCATTTTTCTCTGAATGTAACGCACGTAACGCTGAAAATGAGGCTGTAACAAAAAAGTTGGCAAAGGGAGGGAAAGTTTTCTTACTGTCCATGAAAGAGTACTGACCCAGGACCACAAACAATGTTTGAACAAGATGGAAACTCCAAGCAGTAAAAAAATTTGTAGTCATATTCATCAGCAAAATGTGTGTCCGAACTGTAACGCAGATTGGCTCAATAACGGTCATGCTTTTAGGGAACGTAGATGTGATGCCAGGGTAATGTCCTGATTTAATATTCGTGGCACTGATATGATTCAATGTGGTTGAATGATTGCAATTGCCCCCCCCCCCCCCCCCCCCCCCCAGGCAAGTTAAATGCTCCTCGTTTGCGGAGTTAAAGGCAAGCTGGGGTGTGGTGTGGTGAATATTTTTATAACACAGATTGTGCACACAGCGCTTGTGTTGATGAAAAAGCTAAACTAACTAAACCAGTTATTCAGCGTCCTGATTCTGTTCCAGGTATCCAAAGTTGAGAATGTCTGTCTGTTTAGTGTCTTGGATTTGCTTGCTCTGTTCTGGCCAAAGGATCGCTGGATAAGATTCTCCTGAGAGTATGACCTGGATAGGCATTCATTGAGTTCCTAAACGATTTGGACAGTTAAGCAATTTCAAATGGCTACTTCCTACAGGATTCACGTGACATGGATGTAGATGCCTTCAGATAAAAGCTGGCAGTCTGCACTTTCCAGCCTTAATGAGCAAACTGTGTTGGTATCGCAGCCTATTAAGTAGCGCCACTGTCCAAATTAGATAACTATGGCAACTACTCTTCAGATCTTAAATCTATCTTCAGAAAATGAACATTGCATCTGAATAACATGCAAACATCAATTACAATAAAGAAACACAATTTTTCGTGCAGCATAAATCATATCACTCTACAAATATTGTGCATCTCAATGTGCAACTGACATTCTTCATGGATTTTGATTTTTATACCTTCATTTAACCAGGGAAATTCCATTGAGAACATCTCTCTCCCTCTCATGGAAGCCCCTGAATGCCAGGTGGAGCACAAGTGAGGAGTTATTGTACAACATGCAAGAGTTAAAATCCTGGAGCAGGTTTGGGGTTCAGGGCCTTGCTGATGGCCCCAATAGCAGAGTTCTTCCCAACTGTATCTCTCCTGATCAAGTCAGAATCCTAAACCCCACTGGGGGCTCAAACCCAGAACTCTACAGTCACCTGTCAGGCAAACGACTGCTAGGCCACCCTGCTGCAGGTGTTTGTTCTTAATTATTAATCAGCCTGCCTGTTGACTCTCTCATTGCTTATAGCAGAAGGAAAGAGCTGATATAAAGGGGATCATCCTTCACCCACTTGAAATTGGCATTTACTCTCGTATGTTTCCTATTTATTGAAGGGTTCTAAGAGTTTAGAAGCATGAATTCCTGACGTCACGGCAGGTTAATGTCTGAACATTTGCTGTTTTTGGGTATCATCAGCTAAATTGTGCCACCATTCTTTTCTAAAACTACAGGGGGGGAAAGCTGAATGCCATGTGTGCATAGCTGCAAAGTCCAGTGAAATGGAATGCTAACACAAGTCGGAAATGTTTTGAGTGGGAAATAAATTGAGCACTTCGTGTGTGTGTTTGCTTAGAGTGCTTCAGGGCCCATTGAGAACTGCACTTTGAGTGAAACAAAATGGAGGCATGTTTTCATTTTTCCCATGTGCTGCTATTGGCCCTGAAGCCTGTCTCGGCTGCGAGGCCGATTTGAGCGGGACGGACAGTCGAGCTTTTGTGCTCTTTTGTCTGTGCTGGAGCGAGGCGATAATAAGCTGTGGCCAAGAGTCGGCTGCCCCCGCGTGTCCCAGATAGCTTTCCCATTGCATTATGTTATCCCGCCATTTTGGCTCGCCCGCCTCCGTTCGGCCATCAGGGCTTCATTCACACACGGCCGAACCCTGGCTTCAGCCCAACTTCACGCATCTCTCCGGGGGCAGCTGTAACCTCGTGGCTCAGACGTTCGACTGGGGCTCCGAAGGTTAATCACTTTAGCCCCAGCGATAAGATCAGTGCAGCCGTTGGGGCCCTTGAGCAAGGCCCTGATTCCTACACTGTTCAAAGGCTAGGATTGGCCCCCAGGTTGGTCTGATCAAATTTTGGTCACTCTGGATAAGAGCATTAACCAAATGACTGTAATGCTAATGACTGGATTCTGCTGCCTGAAGATTAGAGTTTTCCTCTTCATGGATGCAAAGTCTAAACTGTCAGTCAACAGGACTTTATATTCTGTCTGTCTCAGGGTGCAAAATTAAAGCTTTTCTAACAGAGTTATTTTTGCCCCCGCCAGCTGATGTCCCAGGATTTCACAGAAGGAATGTGGCCAAATTGCAAAAAAAAAGGCAACAAGCTTCCACTGGATTACAGCAATGCTGTCAGCGCCCTGTGCCTTTGCCGATACTATAGCTGGTCAATTAAGAGATCACTGAATCCCCAGATGAGGAGTCAGGGATACTATGGATCTGCGATCGTGTCACTGCGTTCGCTACGGCTGCCTCCATTTTCTGTGGGGGCTCAACGGGTCCCAGTTCTTAATGCACTCATTTAATATTTGGCATGGATCTCGTGTTTCGGTCGCAAAGCCTATCAGTTTTGGGAGTGATTATTTTAGGGCGTCCAGGGACACATGTCGAACTGCAGAAGCGACTACTTGGTTGTTTAAATTATGGAAACAAAAAAAAAAAGTTTCTGGTTGTTCTGAGAAACTAAGGGCCACGAGTGTGACGTCTGTCTGGGGGGAACGTCTCAGTGGTGGAGGATGGACTCACAGATTGGGGAATTAGAAATCGGTAATCATGAAGGCCTTTCGAATAGAAATGGCTGACGTGGCTGAAACATTGTGAATGATCAGTAAAATGCAGTCTGGTGAGCCTCCAGATGAATGAAACCTACCTGTAATGTGAGTAACGTAACGTCAGTAACGGGACCTTTTTGTTTTAAGAGCTTGTTGCAGAAAATTACTGTTGCAGTTTAAGTCCTGGTTGTGTTAGAATTTTCAGTAATACTTTAATACGTTCCAACACATATTATCCAATTTATTCTGTAATGCGTCATTGATGAAGATTGGACCAAACTTAAGTGGGGAAAAAAAGCCATGTTACTTTTGAATAACGTGAGTAAGGCTTGAAAAATCCAGTCTGCCAGCATAACCATTGAGGGGTTCATTCTGGGTTTTCTCTGGTAAAGTTGATTATGGTCAGCGGTTGCCACAATGTTGAAGTTTTGAAGTTCTGTCCATTGAATGAATAGTGAAACTATTTTGTAGCCCAATGCAGTAACCGTAACGTGACTAATGCTGGAAATGCCCTTCTGCAATGACACGTAGCCTGGAAATAACATGCGCGGAGAGAACAAGGGGAGATTAGAAAGGTAGGGAGGAATTCTGAGGGCAAACAAGGAAAAGAGACAATGAATCCATTAACAGCATCCATGAACGGTGAGAACAAACATAGAGACTTAAGATGTGACTCTTTGGACTGTTAATCCCATTAAATATGATGTCAAAGGGGTCACAGGGGTCATTCCATGCCAAGTGGAAACACTTAAGGTACCTTTTGGGCCATCATGATCTCAGATTTTTTTCTAACTTCGTATATTTGTTCATTTGAACTCAAATGATTGGCATCTCCAGTTTTTTCACAAAAGGCCCACCGGTATGGATTTTATGGGCCTCTGAAAAAATGGCCTGTAGGGGGTGCTTTTAAAAACATGCTGTAGAATAAGTCTTATATCTTTGATTCTATGACAGATGGAGATCTGGAAGATGGCTTGATTCTTGACATGAACCTTGCTCTAGGCTAGCAATCTCAAAGGTTGCTTGTATCAATAGTGCCATCGAAATGAAGGTCAAAGTTGGGGTTCACAAAAATATTTTTTCCCCTTTTTTTAATCCTAATTACTCGCTAATAGTTGGAGGAAGTGATCAACTGGCCAGGAACCTTTTATTTCAGGTAGATTCTTGCCATTTCTATCAAAATATCGAAAGAAAACTTGGTAGTTGTTTAGATTAACTCTTTCAAAGTTGGTCGCAGCTGAAAAGAGCCAAAGTTAAAGGGCTTGGCTCGCCCCTGTTGCACTGACACCACTTGACATCTGAGCAGTGTCTAATGACCTGAATTATACTGCTATGGCCCAAAAATCCAGTATATAGGCCTATTTCCCACTAAAAAGGTGGCCTAAGAAGTAGTAAAAATCATTGTTTTTCTTTGCATTGGAATGTAAATGGCAGTGCACTATTATGTGTTGGAAATAAAGAAACCCGCTTGAACATCATGTGGGTCACATTATTTGAGCTGAAAACCTGATATTGATATTCTTACGATTGTAGTGACCTTATTCGGGTCATTCCAGGCCAAGTGGAAACACACCTGGGCCATCATGGTCTTGGATTTTACTTTAACTTGGTCTATTTGTTCATTTGGCCCAAATAATGGATATCTCTGATTTAAATAAAAATAAAAAAAAAAAAAAATAAAAAAAAAATATATGGCTGTTCCCCATAGCCCTTCCCTCTTTCAGCATGACAATGCCTCTTTGCCTGAAGTGCAGTCGATAAATGACATGTAGAGATTATTGTAGAAGACCTTGACTGGCTTGCTCATAGACTCAGCCTTGTCTCCATTAGTTGTATTTCGTATTTGGAAAGCTGGCTGTAACGCAAAGCCTGTACTAACCGCCGTGCGTCACTACCGAACCTCACCAAGGCTTTTTTTTTTAGTTGGAATGGTCCTTGTAGCAATGGTCTAGCATCTAGTAGTAAGCCATCCCAGAAGAGTGGAGGCTTTTCAAATGACAAAAGGGGGAACCGCCTCTGTGTTTGTGATTTTAGTGTGAGGTGCTGGATGAGCAGCTGTCCACGTACTTTTGGCCATGCCGTGTAATTGCGGTACTTTATAAAGGACAGGTTGAGGTCACGCCTGAGGATGCGGAGTTAGTGAACAGATTCTTATGGTCATAAATCATCACTGATAACTTAATTATGGTATAATTATAGCGCCAAGAGTAAGGTGAGCAAGTCTGCTAGTCTGTTTGCTTTTGTAGGAAGGTGTGAGGTAATGAGTTTGTTTCTCTCTCAGTCTCTCTCTCTCTCTCTCTTTGTCTCTGCTATTTATTTATTTTTAATAAAATCAGAAATGAACTTTGGGCCATGGCCTTCTCTGGTATTCCAGTGTCTGTCATATGTCCGTTTTAATTCTTCTGAGACATTCTTTGTGAATGAACCATCGCAGTTCCTTTGATCTCAGATTTTCTTGAAAAGCTCTGGATGCAAATGCCTCCTGCAGCCTGGGATGCCTGCCTCAGTAAATTTAATGAGTCTTCTGTGAGCTTTGTCCGTTTGGAACCATCCATGTAAATGCTGCACCATTTTGTGAATTTTTCTTCAAGGAAACATCCTAGTAAGGAAGCATGTTTGACGTTTGGTTGTTTATTATTTGACTCAGAAAATTCTCCTTCATTTTTGGGCATGTTTATCCATTCCCTCCTTTATGACCTTTACTTGATGGTAACTAGGTATTTTTTTATATTTCTTGCTTGGATATTCCTTTACCATGTTTCCTTGGTACTCTTATAGGCCTGTACTGTTTTTATTTATTGTATCCCCCGAACAAAGTTCGAGGATACTATGGATTTGGCCTCGTCACGCGTCCGCCGCATCCGCGTCCGCAGAGATTTTCTTGTGAACGCTCTACAGCCCACATGAGTGCACCAATTCTTTTCATATTTTGCAGGGACGTGTATTATGGTAAGCTCACGACACCTATTGATTTTGGGTACTCTGGGACCATCTGGGCCCAACTGGGGGGCCTTCGGGGGATACATGTGCTCGGTTGCCGAGTGCTCTAGTTTTTATTGTAGCTCGAATGAAGTCGGCGGCTACTATGGATTCATGCTCATCTCCGCCGCCTCCACATCCAAAGAGACTTCCTTGTGGACGCAGTACAGGCTGTGATTTCTGACCGATTACTGTCATATTTTGCATGGACATGTTTTATACTTAAGTTATGACTCCTATCAATTTTGGTTGCCATGGCGACAGTATTGGCTGAATAATCCCAAGAAAGGGGAGAAACCGGCTTTCGGAGGCTGCACCCATGCAGTCGCGATTGACTGGACTGTCTAGTCTCTATATCTTATGTCGGTTAGGTTAATCCTTTTTGGGTCTTATGAATTGTAAAGGCCACTACAATGCTATGAATCGAAGGTAAGGATCCTCATCCAGAAGGGCCAATGTGGCCTCTGTCTTTCATTCTAACCAAGCAGTGATGCACCGGATTCCACAAATCAACCATTCGAGTCTTAGCTGAAAACCATGATCAGTAGACTCTTGTGTAAATCCTAAGTTGGAACGAAAGCCTGCTTCTATCCCAGCCCTTTCCAGTTGAAGTTCCCCACGCTTGCTGTGAATAATAGTATTTCGCGTACAAAACTGTCGGGGCATGCTGTAGATCGGCAATTCTTATGTCGCCATTGACATGTCTGTCTCCGCCGCAGAGATTTCAGCGTTATCATTCTAGAACCAACACTCCAACTAATCTATTGTTTTCTTGGGGTCTTGCTTCTGATGAGTGGACAGGACCTAGCAATTTTTAGCTCGCCGGGACGAATGTCTGCAGAGCTATTGTACCCCCGGCGTCCGCGTCCTTCCGCGTGCAGAAAAGCTTTAACCTTGCCCCGGCGAGCTTTGTTGTCTTTCTGACAACTCTTGCTTGGAAAACTTGCTTCATTATTAATTTCTATTTTTCGAATGATAAGACTCCATTCCTGTAATTGCCTTACAGATCACAAATATTTATTTTATTCCTTTCAAACTAGAGAGCATTACTTCTCAAGAGAGGACCAGTGGGAAGTTATGCACATTAATTGTAGCCTCCGGACGAAGTCGGGGCTACTGGCCTCGTCACGTACCTGCCACCATCGCTGTGGAGATTTCCTTGTGGGGCGCTCCACAGGCCACAATTTTAAAGGTGTTTCTTTTACATTTGGTATTTAAATGGGCTGTGGTTAGGACACAGCGCCTATCGATTTTGGTTGCCATGGTAATATAATTCAACTAAATAAATGACCCCGGCTAAATTTTCAGATAATTTCACTTCACCCAAATCGCATCCCCGTTATCGTTGAGGTCTGTAGAACCGGTTTAAATGACAGTATGAGTTTTGCAGCAATGAGTCGTCATCATAATGCACTGGATGTATTTTTCCAGGTTATCTATAACTGAATTGATTGTGGGCTTCTTAAAGTTCTTGGGCCCAGATCGTCATAGTTTGGTTTGCTGCCACTACTGTATCTGGCTGTAAGAAAATGCTGTGATTGGTTGCCAGGAAAAGGCTCATGGTGTACCTTCTGTCGAATACCTCATGGCTTGTGTGCGGTTATCATGATTATTGCTTACTCATATGAAAACCATGAAGTCAAGTATGGGGTGTTCACCTGTGCTTGCAGGTTACTGCCATTTCTAATTGATCACTGAATCTCTTTGAGTAAATTATTATTTTTTTGTCAAGTAATTAATTAATTTTTGAAAGCATAAATGTTTTCAAAGTCTGCTTCGATATGTTTATGTCGTGTTGCTTTTTGTAATGCTATTCCAAAAGAATGCCTAATGCGGATTTCTGTCCGAAATAAAGTCAGTTTTTAAGCAGTTTAATGGCTTACCACTCATGCCGCGAATTTTCTGCGAGCAAAAGGTTTTAAATGCCTCCGAAATTTCTAATATATCCAGTAATGGACGTAACTCAACTTCGGAAGGCATTTCTATCCATTTTCTGATGTTGGTGCATCATTACTGAGGTGAGCGATCAGCATCTGTTTTACTCTTTCTGTTAATGTTTGAAAGGAGTAACCATCTGGCTATTAACCCTTAGAGCCGTAAATGCAGGTATTGTTGCTCAATGATTTAAGATATCAGAATCAAAGCTGTTGGAAACCTCCCTGCGGGAGCTCTTTTAAACAAGTCGCCACATGATAGGTTTTCAACAACACAAGATCATTAAATTTATATATGTATATATATATTTTTTACATTTATTTCAGCGCTCTTAGGGTTAATGGTGGAAGGCTGTGATTGGTCACTTTTATTTGTCACTTTCTGAATAAGCCTCGACTTTGAGAAGTGTTTTCACCTGGTGAAATGTTTTGCATTAACTGAGTCAATAATCCTATTCATTTGTACAATGTGTTTTTAATGGGTGGCTGAGTGGTGAGTCTATTTGTGCAGTGTTTCCTCTGATTGGTTGGAGGTTGGTCATTGAGTTTATTCTGAGTGCAATAGTGGCTGATTAAATTCTTTACAAGCTTGGAGCTTGTGACTAATTTTTACTTGACTTTGAAATTAAAGATTGCATGTGTTTGTTGGTTTGAATATACATCGGTTAATAATTCTGTTGTTTTATTATTTTATTGAATTCTTAGTGCACTAAAAATCACTAAAACCTAGGAGCTTTGGGAGGCTTTGCCCCCAGTATCTCCCCCCCCCCCACCAGGGCGCTGCCCTGGACCCAGACCCCGGCTAAATTTTCAGATAATTTCACTTCACCCAAATCGCATCCCCGTTATCGTTGAGGTCTGTAGAACCGGTTTATATGACCGTATGAGTTTTGCAGCAATGAGTCGTCATCATAATGCACTGGATGTATTTTTCCAGGTTATCTATAGCTGAATTGATTGTGGGCTTCTTAAAGTTCTTGGGCCCAGATCGTCATAGTTTGGTTTGCTGCCACTACTGTATCTGGCTGTAAGAAAGTACTGTGATTGGTTTCCAGGAAAAGGCTCATGGTGTACCTTCTGTCGAATACCTCATGGCTTGTGTGCGGTTATCATGATTATTGCTTACTCATATGAAAACCATGAAGTCAAGTATGGGGTGTTCACCTGTGCTTGCAGGTTACTGCCATTTCTAATTGATCACTGAATCTCTTTGAGTAAATTATTATTTTTTTGTCAAGTAATTAATTTTTGAAAGCATAAATGTTTTCAAAGTCTGCTTCGATATGTTGTTTATGTCGTGTTGCTTTTTGTAATGCTATTCCAAAAGAATGCCTAATGCGGATTTCTGTCCACAATAAAGTCATTTTGTGGGTGCATTGCTATTACATTAAGGGTTTTCACTGCGATTAGTGAAACAATATGGCCACCACGGCAGCCATCTGGAATTCGTATGAGACACGCTAACTCAACTTTGCTCCCACTCATGAAGAAAGTCACCAATGGAGCCTAAGTTTGTATCACAGACTTAACGGAAGTCACACATGACCTTTCATTTGGTGATATTCTTACATGACTTTTGGTGACCTTTGAGGGTCAAACTTGACGTAATGCAATGACTTGTATTGCAAAAACAGTCTCAGATGGAGCCCAGGTTTGTATTAGAGACTTCTAGGGAGTCATATATGCAGCCCATTTCCTGATCTCCACTTGACCTTCTATAACCTTTTAAAGTTCATAATTGACATGTTGAATTTTCAATGTTATGCATCACCAAAATTGCTTCAGAGCTTTGGATTCAAAGTATTAAAGGAGGTGAACTTTTATTGAGTAACCTTGACATTGACCTTCAATAAATCGAAGGTCAAGATTTCACATGAAACTTTCATAACTTGTGTCATTACTATAAGATTGCTTGCCGTTAAGCCACAGGACCCTTGGTCCTATTTTTATTTATTTTTTTTTTAAATTTGGCATCTCCAATCCTACCCGAATCTGGAATGCCCAATTGGTGAACTATGTACAAAGCTTGCTCGTATTCCACCCCTTGCTGCCAACACAGGATAGTGAGGACAGTTCACGGCTCTCCGCCGGAGCACGCGCCTGTCAGCCACTGCTTCTTATACACTCATTGGTTGAATCTTCGCAAGTTCAGAACGAGGGCGGAGGACACCCGGACATGAACAAACCCAGAATCTTCCTGACAAGCGCCCGTCTGGAACAGGAGGGGCTTGAGCAATGAACAAAGCTGTTTGCATCCCATACCCGGCAGTCCCTTCCCAATTTGAAACCCTGTTGCGCAATGGCCAATTGTGCGCTACTCTGAAAAAGCTGCCGACCACTGCCGGTTGGTACGACCGGGGCCCTTGGTCCTATTTTTATTGAAATGTATTATGTAGGGATGTGATTTTTCCGCTAATTTTTGGAATTCCGCTTTTTTATCCTCAAAATAAAAAAAAAAAATAAACAAAACTCTGATTTTTCAGTCATGAAAATCCGATTTCATATCTACAGCATTCCGAGTTTTAGAATTTCCATAACTGAATTGATCTTATGCATGATCATTCTACAGAACTTCCGTTTTCAAATTAGCTTGCTAAGGCACTTCCGGTCAAATCTCCTGCGTGTCGGCAGGGGCCGCGGCGGCAAGTTTCAACACTGCGGAAAAGAAGGGACTTGGATATTGCAAATATTTGAGACGACAGACAGCTTGTAGTATAGTAATAATACTTAATAGTCTGCATGCCTGTATTTTGTGTAGCCCATTCGGCTAGTGGAGCGAGGATGAAGCAGTCTTGTAGCCTAAGTTTCAGCGGCTGAGTGGTTGACGGCTGAACACTGCTGCATCCCTTTTATGTCACTCGTCGAGACAAATGCTGTACAGCGCTGGTGAGTTGCGTGGTTGGTTCAGTGTGTGTCCGTATCCCCCGGGAGTGCGAGCGGGTGCTCGTCTTAGCTCTTTGACGCACCTTCGCCAGCTCCTATTAATGGTAGTATGGCCTGTCAAACCAAAACATTGCATTACGTAAGCTTACCAACAAACCTGAAGGACCTTTATTTTCCTACGTCACTTTCGCACACTTTAATATGAAGCATTATCACCCTACATTTTGACTTCGGTGATGCTGAATTAATTGGTTACCGTGGCCAGCATACGCACGGGTTATCAGTGCTAACGCTGCTGGGCGTCTCGCTCCAAAGCTAAGTCATGGTTATTTCATCAGCTGCCCAGCTAATCCATGACCTTTAGCAATATTAGCGGAAGATACCACTGCGTCACGCAACTTTTCTATCGCGTCATATAATTAAAGGTGCTTCAGGAACTCAACAAAGGAGCCCTTCCTCATAGTTTCACTTTTGTTTTTTAATGTAAATGGAGCGTCAATGGACACTGAATATAGCCGAATGTGGCTAGTTAACGACACTGTTTCCTTTGTCGTTTCGCTTATTCACTAGGTTAATATGTAATGCAAAATATGTAATGCATATTTCCAGGAGTTTCCAGATGATTGGATAAAGAAAAAAGATTTATTAGTGGTGTGTATCTACAGTGATTTTGTTCTTATTTTTCATTTTTGCTATTACGCAGTACATTCAGGCAAGTCTAAATTCATAAAATCCCATGAGCATGTGACTTTGTGATATGATTTTGGAATTGTCTAAGAAGTCAATGGTTTTATTGATAGATTGGCTATATTCAATGAATGTTATTTGACTTTTATCTGAGTGCAATAGTGGCTGATTAAATTCTTTGCCCCCCAGTACCACCCCCCCCCCACCCCCCCCCACCAGGGCGCTGCCCTGGACCCAGACCCCGGCTAAATTTTCAGATAATTTCACTTCACCCAAATCGCATCCCCGTTATCGTTGAGGTCTGTAGAACCGGTTTATATGACAGTATGAGTTTTGCAGCAATGAGTCGTCATCATAATGCACTGGATGTATTTTTCCAGGTTATCTATAACTGAATTGATTGTGGGCTTCTTAAAGTTCTTGGGCCCAGATCGTCATAGTTTGGTTTGCTGCCACTACTGTATCTGGCTGTAAGAAAATGCTGTGATTGGTTGCCAGGAAAAGGCTCATGGTGTACCTTCTGTCGAATAACTCATGGCTTGTGTGCAGTTATCATGATTATTGCTTACTCATATGAAAACCATGAAGTCAAGTATGGGGTGTTCACCTGTGCTTGCAGGTTACTGCCATTTCTAATTGATCACTGAATCTCTTTGAGTAAATTATTATTTTTTTGTCAAGCAATTAATTCATTTTTGAAAGCATAAATGTTTTCAAAGTCTGCTTCGATATGTTTATGTCGTGTTGCTTTTTGTAATGCTATTCCAAAAGAATGCCTAATGCGGATTTCTGTCCGAAATAAAGTCAGTTTTTAAGCAATTGAATGGCTTACCACTCATGCTGCCCATTTTCTGCGAGCAAAAGGTTTTAAATGCCTCAGAAATTTCTAAAATATACAGTAATGGACGTAACTCAACTTCGGAAGGCATTTCTATGCATTTTCTGATGTTGGTGCATCATTACTGAGGTGAGCGATCAGCATCTGTTTTACTCTTTCTGTTAATGTTTGAAAGGAGTAACCATCTGGCTATTAACCCTTAGAGCCGTAAATGCAGGTATTGTTGCTCAATGATTTAAGATATCAGAATCAAAGCTGTTGGAAACCTCCCTGCGGGAGCTCTTTTAAACAAGTCGCCACATGATAGGTTTTCAACAACACAAGATCATTAAATTTATATATCTATTTTTTTTTACATTTATTTCAGCGCTCTAAGGGTTAATGGTGGAAGGCTGTGATTGGTCACTTTTATTTGTCATTTCCTGAATAAGCCTCGACTTTGAGAAGTGTTTTCACCTGGTGAAATGTTTTGCATTAACTGAGTGAATAATCCTGTTCATTTGTACAATGTGTTTTTAATGGGCGGCTGAGTGGGGAGTACTATTTGTGCAGTTTCCTCTGATTGGTTGGAGGTTGGTCATTGAGTTTATTTTTCTAAGGGGGCATTTTATGCTAATTTTTTTTTTTACTTCCTTCTGCTAAAATAATTTCAGAAGGATTCGGTAGCAGTTATGGAAAAAAAAAACAGTTCAGCGTAGTCGGAAGCACGAGATCCATTGAGGTGGGCAAGCAGTGTTTTCAAAATCTTTCCTGTCATTGAGTTACTTCAAATTGTATTTTTTGTGACATATTCCCAGTCTTTGAGATAATTGAAGTGCGTGTGCTGTTTCACTGAAAAAAGTATAATTCTTTTTTTTGTGTGTGTGATTGCACAGGCGTTTTGAGCTGCTGTTGGCGCTTTTCAATTGTTTAGATTTGCAGCAAGTAGCAAGGGAAAATAAAAATTTTGTAATAAACAAAAATAAAAGCATTAATTTGTTCTTTTTCCTACATTCTGAAAAATGCTCTGGTCTCGTTGTTGCAATGTGCCGGTTGAAATTCGGAACCCTGTGACCGAAAAATGGCCTTGAACAGAAACTTGCTGAACGCTAACTTTGCATTCTTGAGTTCTCTTATCATGTTATGTTTGCAGCTTTTGTCTGTGTTGACTGCTGAGGTTCTGTGTTGATGGTTTAATCAGTTATATTTTGCTCGGTTCGACCTTGTCTGTATTGCATGAGTCGAGTATTCGAGAGAGGAGGAGGAGGAACGATGGAGGCGGAGGAGGAAGGAGGCGTAAGCAGCTGAGAGACTGATGAGGAGACGAGGGCTGGGTCTGAAACTAATCAGGAAGCACAACAGGATCTTAATATTGTCAGTAGTATCGTCATGATTCTCAAAATGCTGTAAGCAGAGGGGGTGGCAGCAATATGACTCCCTTCTTTTGAACAAATAATTTTCACAATTTAGCCTCGTATCTTAACCCTTACAGCACTATAGGCAGCTATAGTTGCCGGATGTTAGGTTTTCAACAACATCTGATTCGAATATCTATCTTGTGGCAACTTGTTTAAAAAAGGCTCCCTCAGGGAACTCCACCTGTAAAAAAAAATTGCCTGCAGGTACGATTTTTTTAAAGGCATTTTAACCCAGGGAATTGAGACTCCAGGAGATTGTCAGGAGGTGGGCTAGTCGCAGTTACTCCAAAACAACCAAAAAAGTCATTTTGTGACCAAAGTGTCACTTACACCCGTCTTGAATGAGGCCATCGATATGTACGAGGCCCCTCCCTCCGATGGCAGTTTCAACCAATTAGCTACTTTATATGGTCCCTCCCAAAAAGCTCTGCTCAGTATAACCTGTCAACTGCTCATTATGTAACGAACAGGAGTTGTACGACACACACTGGACTTGCATCTGATCTTATTCTTAAAATCAATCAAATTATGACAAATTTGCAAACTGATCACAAAAAAAATCTGTTTTGACTGTGGAGTACTTGGAATATTCACAAAAAAAATCTGTTAAACTACTCGCTGCTCAAAAATGATTTTATGTTAACATGTTCTGATATGAGTCCTTCAAACTCTGATGCATCTGAACCAATGGCATTTTGCGCTATTTACAATGCTCAAGATTGTGGGCAAAAATCTCAGAATTTGAGTGAAGCTATGCCATGTGATTATGCAGATGTCATCTGTAATGAGGCTTGTTCTGACTGGTTAAGACAGGATAGCAACCAATTGAAATGTAAAAAAAATAAATAAATAAAAAATGTTTTGATCGGTCAAAATATAGCAACAAAGCGAGTGCCGTATGACGCACTTAAGAATACGAAGGCATTAGTGCTATATGGCACCCCAGGTAAAAAAATACTATACTAGAATTACACCATACTTAATACAGTCTGTAAAAGTGTATGTTTTTTTCGCCCCCTTTATGTGTAATTAAGTGTGCTCAAGTAGTCATTGAATACTACTTGTGTACTACTTCAGTACACTTAAAGTGTACACTTTTTAAAAGTATATATTAAATATATTACTTTTTGTGCTTAATTTGCAAAAGTATATTTGTAATAACTTTTGTATGCAACAAATATACTTTTAATATAATTAAGTGTAATACTTTTTCACCTGGGACTCTTAGGAAGTAAAGGGTCAAGTCGTTGTTGAGAGTTGATTACTTGAGGCCAGCTTATGTTGGAATGAAAAATAATAAATCATTTAGTTAATGGACGTCTGATGTTCAGTGTGTCTCATTTACCTTTCAAATGCAGTATGCAGCGACGAACCAAAGCATACGTTTTACCGAAGATGCTGTTGGTCCTCCGTCTGCAGCCAAAACAATGGTGACCACTGAAGGCATGAACTGTACAGAACCCCTCTGTATGTGCCCTGCGATATCTGGCTCCAAGATGTTCGCAGCTGGTTCCTCAAGTCCTATAAGTTGCAAGAAGGAACATCTACGGATTGGAAATTTCATATCGGCAGATCCCCCAGATACTCAATATCATGGGAATCATGAGGCCAAGGCAACATCTTGAATTGTGTCATGTGCCTCAAACCATTCCTGTGCTATTTATGCGGTGTAGCTGGACGTTTTCTCCTGTTGAAAGAGGCCACTACCATTGGGGGATATTGTTATGGAGGGGTATACCTGGTCTACAGCGATGTATTGTCGGGTGGCATGTGGCAATATGAGGTCCAAGTGAGTGTCCAGATCCAGGATTTTCCAGCAGAACATTACCCAGAACATCACACTCCTTTACAGGCCTACCAAAGGAAACGGCCGGGGTGTCGCAGAAGTTTGTCACATGTCTACCTTGCACAATTGAAAACAGACCAGGTGGAATCGGTTTCATTGCCCCGTCCATCGATAAGCCTTGGTTATTGTGCTAATAGGTTAACTTGAAATGAGAATTTGCACTTAAAGTTCGCCTTTTCCATTGTCCTTCCAGTATTTCCCCAGAGATTATGGAATCGACAGTTTGGAAAGACGGCTGCAGCAACTTTTTAACTGGAAGCTTGGGGTTTACGCAATGCATTGTGGGTGGTTTTTTATTTATTTATTTTTTTTCCCCCCGCTATAAGTCTTTCGTGTTGTAGACTCATGCCCTTGAGCTAAACGGAGGGTTCAGGCACTGGTATTGCGTTTTTTCGCGTTCATGTCTTATGGACTTGACCGCCCTCCAGGTGGTCATACCAGCCCTTCTGTCACTTCATATCAGATGGGGTAGAGTTTGTTGCCCATTGATAAGCCTGGGGTACCCTTAACCCTGTTACCGGTTCGTGGTCTGGCTTCTCCTCTGACACCTTTTGGTAGGCGCTCGCAAGCCTTGCCATTTCAAATGCTGTGACCCACTCCTCTGACTAACGATTCGACCCTTGTCAAAGACGCTCAGGCCTTATGCCTCTACAGTACTCCCATACCCAGCATGTCCACGATTAGAGACAATGATTTCCTTACAATCAAATGTATCCCAAGATCTCCCGGTGCACAGTCAATATGGGATGTTCAGCACAATTCGCTTCATCTGTGAATCGTTGGTTCATTGATGAATACGATCATTCACTTGCGAATTATTTAGCTGAGCGATGTATTGACTAATGATATTATCTTTATGGTTTTTTAAAAGCGTTTTTGCATCATTAACTTATGGTAAAAATTACCTGGGTTAATGTCATTTCATTTGACTGTATTAGAAAGCCTCTCCGGAAGCTGTAAGGGAATGAAAAGATTGTTCCAGAAATATTGGCATTCACATCTGACATGCAACTGGATTACCTTACTTCCTTAGAAACAGTTTGTTGCTACGGGGTAAATGTGTGTTTGCCTGGACTGACTCAGCTGATCATTACTGTTTTTATTCCACTGAGTTTCAATTCTGCTATCTGAATTTAGACTCCTGAGTCTCTCAGAATTAAGATTCCTGTGCACGCTTCATTTTGAAGATTAACCGGTTTTCTGTGCATTGTATATTTACGGCAATGAACCGATGCCTTGGTTCTAAGGTGGGCATCGCAGAGAACTGCATTACCCAACATTCAATGCAAATCACTTTTCATTGTCTTGATTCATGATGTATAATATACTTTGTAGGGGTAATATGCGGTGAAATTCTGCGGCCGACACGATTGTATCAATCAGTATATGCTTTGGAGCAATGGCAATGAACAAATTTATTGGAACGCTTTGAGGAATTGGTGACTTTGTCAAGTAGGCTGCAGAGCCCAATATTTAATCAAGTTATTCACGAAATGAGTAAGTTTCTGTTTCTACATTCTCGGTTTGGTTATTTCACAATCGTTATTGGTGGCGAGGATGGATTTTTGCATCTTGCAGCTTTTGTAAATGGAAACTACACTCTGCTTTTTTTATTGCAGGAGAAGCTCATTGGATGCAAGGTAATGTCCCTGGCTGCAGGGAGATGAACCCATGTGCCGTCGCTTTAAAAATCAACAGTATAAACAGCATGAGCGTCATGGAAATACAATGATTGTTGACCCTCTGGGTTTTGGGAGACAGTGGAATGATAGTTTCTGGTTGTTGAGAGTCAGTGGGCTAATATTGCATTCTTCACTTGCAATATTACTATTCACTAAGGGATTGGACTGCCCTCCAACTGGCCAATGAGCTGCTTCTGGTTTCTAAAGGGATTCTCCCAAGCAGAAGTGTCGAGGGGAAATGGGGAAGGGAGGTAAAATTAGTGGATTTGATTGGGGCCCTGGTGTAAAGTGGGGTTAACCTGCAATGACCTCTGTTGAGACTGCACTGGGGCTTGAATCCCTGGCCGTCCAGGTTGCAGTTAACCCATCGAGTGCTAAATGCAATGATTGCTACTCGAAGCTGGATATCAAAATCTAAGCTGTTGAAAACCTACCATGTGGTGACTCATGATGGGTTCTCAACAGCACAAGAATATTAAATTTATATTTTTAAAGAAATGTAATTGTTGCTGTATGGGTTAAGCACCTGAGTCAGTGAGGTGTGGAGCGGTTGTTTGATTCCGTGACAGTGAACGCCCTGCTGGCACTAACCAACTGGCATTTTAAAGCACCTTAAATCTCTTGACTATCAGCATAGATTCTTCCCGCCCACCGTCTGTATAAATGTATGATACAACTCCTGAAATATTAGCCTGAAGCGGACGCTTGACATCCTGCCAGAATGTTACTCGAGTCCAACGGAGCTCCGATTACGAGCCTGTGCGGCCTGTCGTGCGGTACTGCTCCCCTGCGGGAGGTACCTCTGGAATCCATGAGTTGTCACTGGAGGAGGATCTTTGACAAGCTTTTCTTTAATAGACCACTGATTCCCCGAGAAGTGTTCAGCATGTGGCTGTTATTGGTCTCTAATTCTGAGGAATTTATTTTATTTATTTATTTGTAAAGGATCCCCATTAGCTGATACCAGAGCAGTCCGCTACCCGATAAAACATGTGCAAGTATGAACAAAACCACATACAAAAACTGTACAATCAATATACGTAATAAATTCAAAGGGTTAAAAACCAGAACTCGGCCAAGTAATCAAAACAACATCCAGAGAAAGGGAGAGAGAGAGAAAATTATAATCAGTGCTGTCAAATAGACTAAAACAAATGATAGTAGTGAAAGAAAAAAATCTTTAATGTGTGATCCACAAAAAACAAAAAAAAACAAAACAAAAATAAGCTGCCACGCCAGTGTTTCAGTTGACTGGTACTGTACATACCTTTTTGGACTGACGCTCTCCGTGAGGGTCTGGCAAATTAAAAGCTTGCAGGGCTTAATGAGCGATGAGTAATTTTGCTCAGTGTTGGCTTGTTGGGTTGTGGGCGTAACCATTCAGACCACGGCTTGTAGAGCACAATAACAGACATTTCTTTTCCAGACTAACATGACATAAAAAGACGGAGGTTATGTTTCGAATAGGTACTTCTGTTCAGAATATCGAATGGCCACTGGAACATTACTGAACTGTGAGCAACTGTAGCTCAAAGACGTCTAGAGCAAGGTACATTCAAATTCTGCTGAATGCTGGACCGTTGTCATGACGACAGTCTTGATTTGGTCAGTTCTTCTGACATCCCTCTGAACCCCTCCTGACGCCCCCCAATCACTGGATGATTTGTTTATTATGCCTCCACCTTACTGATTTTGTTTTTTTTTTTTTTTTGGTCTGCCCGTCTGTCCGTCACCCAACTTTAGGTGCGCAAAGGGAGTTGACAGATTTTGACGGAATCGCACATGCTAACTCCCTGCTGAAGGGAGCTGAACTATTAAGGTTTTGGAGCTCATTGGGTCAAAGGTCAAGGTGGAAAAAGGGGTGCGGAAAAGTTTTAGGCACAGAAACAGTTCAGTGAGGCAAGATGCTCACAAAAATAATTAAATGTTACTAAATATAAAAAAAGTAGTATTAAATGATGTGCACTGCTAAAAACGAACTCAAATCGATATTTCGTGCGAATACCCTTTGCCAAAAAATTCGGGACGCTGTCCGGCGGTTTTATCGTTTTAGAAGATGATTGGCTGTTTGGTTGTATTAAGCAGACTGAATAATACGCCACTGTTCCTCTGCAGACGCAGTCTCGCTTGAGTCCGTCTCCCCAGGTCTTCCCAGACAGCCTTGATGATATTGAGATCAGGGCTCTGTCTGTTATTTGTATCAACTCTATGCCATCTTCTTTTTTTTTTTTTTTAAACTCTCATTAGACGGTTCAAATGTGCTTTTTCTCCACAGCTGCGCTGATATGGAAGACAAAAACAAACATTCAACATCAATTTTAACCTAGACAGGTCAGTCGCCTGCGTTGGTCCTAAAACGTCTGCACAGTCCTGTACGTACATACACATGCATACACAGGGTGTATGAAGTTATGGCTGATGGAAGCATAGCAATCAACACTTCCACCTTCTTTTCTCTCATGTTTTGGACTGGGATCATTTTCAAACAAAAGCCTAAATGCGGTAATGATGATCTGTGAGGCAGGCATTGTTCGATCATTACAGCTGAGAGGGGCTTTTCTCGGAAGAATTGCAGACAGCATCTCATCTCATTGAGACTGAGGATGTCTTGTGGATAATGGGCATTGCATGTTGCTAAGAAACATTTTATTTCAGTCTGGCCACGGCGCGCGTTATTGCCACGAAGAGGAGGATACAGTGAAATGCTTCTGTGTCGTCTGTGCAGACCACCTTATTCCCAGGACTAGAGTTTTTAATTATCGAGACGGTACTACAGCAGCGAGATGGGCTTTAATGTTTGAGTGGGTCCGGTCAGCACTACTATTTGAACATCTCTTGTCATGACCAAATTTAACCCTGTTTGCATTTGAAATTATCCTGCATTGTAGGCAAAAACGGATTCAATGATAAGTGCGTTCAGTAGAGCGAATACCTCCCACTGTACCGTAGTTTTGACCTTTTCTGTGATGTTGGGCTTGACCTCTGACCTTGACCTGAGAAAATACTCTTACTGTGGACATGTGTAACCTTCGCTCGAAGTTTCATCAGAGTCAGTCCAGAACTTTCTGCCCCAATCCTGCTTTCAAGCAGAGAGACAGAAGGGGCAAAAAAATTCAATTTTCCATCTTTTTTTGCAGAGGTAATGAATAGTGAAATTAATTTTCCAGATTATATCATCATTTTTAAATCAACCTCAAATCTATTTATTTATTTTTTAATTTGTACATCAATGCTAACACTTAACTGCATATGACTGGAATGACGGGTTAGAGGTAATCCGGAAAGAAATCGTTTGTAGTACGGCCAACAAAAGTGTGCGTTTAATTATTCCTACAGATAAATGCTTTAGACCAGGGGTGTCAAACTGACCCGGAAACGGGCCAAGAGGCTGCAGGTCTGCAATCCTACCAAGCAGAAGCTCACCTGAAAGCACTGATTTAATCAACTGATCTAGGCCTGCACAACTGATTAGTTGTATCAGGTGCGCTTCAGCATTGTTGGAGTGAAAACCTGCAGCCTCTTGGCCCGTTTACAGGTCAGTTTGACACCCCTGATTTAGACTATGGGGATTACTGCCAGTGCAGTAGTTTTGCCAGCCGTGTGGAATGTATTTCTGGTTAGCGGTGTGCAGCAAGGGCTAGTTAGTCTAGTTAGTTATAGCAGTAAGTAACCAGTCCTTTTTGGAGTTCTATTGTCTCTATCCTCCAAACCTAGAAAGAAGCACTCCTCATTCAGCAGCTACAGCAGGGCTGCCCAATCAAATCTGGGAGGTGTACTATCCTGCTGGATTTTATTTCAATCCCAGTTTGGCGCACTGTGTTCGACAGTTGGAGTTTTGAGGACAATTTGTAGTCATCAGGGCTGCAGAATGCATCTGATTTCACACATTATTGCATGTTGGCATATAACATATCAACATGTTAGCATATTACAATAACCTTATTGACCGGGTTGCAATGTTAGGATGGTCGGAATTCATCTTCGTTTTAAAGAACGGAGAGACAGGCCAGAGACACGAAGACGTGATTCTTTCTCGCGGCCGGTCTGTGCGCACAGCTGACGTCTCCTGGCCAATTTATGCTTCAATGTAAGGCCTGGAATATACTTGCTGCTCACGACGCGTGCACTTGCGCATTATGGCTGCCACGCGTATTCTACGGTCGTTATCGTAGAGGTTGCTCATCTCGACGCAAGGTAACATGCCGCGTGCGCGAGATGCAGTATTGACATGACCCCTAGAGGCGCTTGTGCGAACGAATCCATTGTGACTGTGTATGCGATATCCGGGCAATACTGCCCGCCGTTTTCGCGATTTCAGGGTCCGATATGCTGCTGTCTGCCTCTAGTGGAGGCCTCCAATACTATGCGTTTTGGACACGTTGTGCTGCAGCAAGTGTGTGCACTCAGGAAGCACACTGTGAACGCGTCCGTTCGGTCACGCAGCAAGTATATTCCAGGCCTAAAGCATATCTGAACACAGCTTGTCTATGTAAATACATTTACAATAATTTCTCACTCCACTTGAGTGGCTGAAGTGATGTGTATTATATTTATCCGGCAACAGCAAGGTCCACGGTCAACTTGGATACGCCCTTACATGATTTTTATGTGCAAATTCATGTTATAATCTGTACTATAGCACTGCTTTCTTTGCAACATGGTGCATGTCTTAAGTCAAAATTTCTGATTTAAGAGGCATTAAAATGAGGAAAAAAAGATAATTTCACACCTTCATTGCTGGTGCACATTGCCCAATCATGACAAAGTCTAATCGTTGAAGCAATCATACCACCGGAAAGAGCATGTTTTGATAAGCTAATGCACAAAGTATGAAGTTGGTACCATGAACCAAACAGTTGTCATTAAGGTATCAAACCAGTCATTTGTTCCAGTCACACCAAACAATGTGCAGATCAGCAGTGTCAGGTGGCCTTAGTTTCGCTGTGGATTTGAGTGCGAATCATCTATGTGGTGGAACAAACTCCCCAGTCATAAGCTGGATGCTTGTACAATCAAGAGTGTTGGATAGGCGACATTCCAACAATCAGAGAAGGAACAAAACGTACTAGTAACGTCGATACATCCTCAGGGTCCCCCTAGGGCCTACAGTTGGCCCCGGAGAGAGGATGTCTGTTCGGTCCCTTGTGTGCATTTCCTGAAGATCACCGGTGCCCTACTTGCATCAGTTGGCAGGAGGTATACACTTCTTCCGGATATGGAAATGAATGACATTGATTGCATTGTTCGAACTCCCAAAGTAAACACTGCTTAATTCCCTCACGTGGCCAGAGTTAAGTTGAGCTGTGGTTTTTTTTTTTTGGTTTTTTTTTTTTTTGCGCAGAATGTTTGTTTGATCGCGTTATCAACGTAGTTCAGTTCCAGTTACCTACTTCATAGTTTGTGGATTTGCATAGTTTTTTGGATTTGGTTCTTTTCAGTGGTGTAATTTTTTTTTTAGGGTAGGCTGTGTCATAAATTGGCAATATGCACTTGCAATGCATGCGTGACTTTTTTTTTTTTTTTTCTCCCCCCAATGTTGAATTCCTGGATTCAGAGATGTGGATTTTATTTATTTATTTATTTATTTATTTAAATTTTTTAAAAA
This sequence comes from Gymnothorax reevesii, assembly GCA_029721435.1. Taxonomy (NCBI): domain Eukaryota; kingdom Metazoa; phylum Chordata; class Actinopteri; order Anguilliformes; family Muraenidae; genus Gymnothorax; species Gymnothorax reevesii. The sequence continues at coordinate 12,949,399 of CM056583.1, read as the reverse complement.
ATTTTCATAAAGCCCTGACTTGGCAAATATGCAACTGTAAGGTAAACGTTTTAAATGCTAAATGCATCTGATAGTGTCGATTGTAGAACAGTCCCTAAAAATTACAGCCATGAAGCATAAATGCTTAAGAGGTCATTACTCGGGAAACTGCGCAGTTTCTCAGCAATGTTCGTTCATTTGGGCCGTGATCTTTTCTGAAGCCTCATTATCACAGGAACTGAGGAAGAAACAGGCTGAAACCTCTGCTCACATTTACATAAAGTATGAAACAAGTATTAGACGTTCAGTCTGGAGGCCTCCGTTGATTTGACACTGAATGACCAGCTCTGCACCAAGTGCTGTGTCGAGTAGGGTGTGTAGAAGTCCCCTTTAGTATGGAGTGCTCTGAGCCCTCAGTGTACTGCTCGTGCTCAGTGAAGTAGTTCTGTGTGCTTCCCTGCTGACAGTTCAACTCGGCACCACTGAATTTTTTTTTTTCTTTCCCTCATCTGGCAAAGGAAATTTTCATCATTTACTTTCCAATCCTTGGTTGAAACCAATGATAATTATTCAGTGGTTTGTCCTCCGATCTTTTTTGCTTCCTTTTCTGAAGAGCATTTTATTTTCTTTGCATGGTTCTCTTGAAGAGGAAGTCAGACGGATGCGTGCTCACTTCCTGCTTCATCGGGCATATTCAGAAGAGCTCGTGGGCTGCTAGCCACTGCGGTTTTGGGTCAAATTTGGTCCTGTCAGGGGCCAGCTCTGGCTAACGACCTTGCAGGGGAAGCACATGAATGACTTTGCCCTGCTCCGGGATTTGAGAGGGATACTGTTCCTCGCTGCAACGCCTCCTGCTGGGCATCCAGGTTCTGCTAAGCCACTGTCTAAGCAAGCACCTGTTTAGGGCTCCTCTGTTTGTGTCAGTGGCGTAGCCAGCGGGGGTGCCAAAACATTTCCCTTTATGACAGCAATTAGTCCTGGCTAGTTCTCAATCATTTTCCTTTATTGACGTTTTCCAGTTATTGTAATTGGCATCTGAATGCACTGTTTCTCTCCGTATGCGATCTTTCAGCGATGAAATCATGGGGAAAATTCAGTTTAAAAAAATAATTAACTTCTTAATAGGCCATTTGATTGAACTGGTCCGCATTCCAATGAAATATCGCCTTTCACTCCCAGTATTGCGTGGGTTGATTTAAAAAAAAAAAAAAAAAAAAAAAGTGGCACTTGGCCAGTTAAATAGGCTATAAAAAGCGAGCGGCTCAAGCTATTTGCGCTGATATGCAGTTTTGAATAACATTGATTTAAATACAGCAAACGGCATCCAGATGAATGATTGTCATCTGACCTAATCTGGGAGAACAAGCAGCACCTGTTAAGTGTGGAGCGCTCGCGGAGTGAACCTTTTGTTAGTCATGAAAATGACTGAGATCAGGTCAGTACTGATAATTGTATTTAACGGATGTTTTATCAGTTCAGGTACCGCCTCTACTGAATTTAGCCCATGATTTAATCGCTGTTAGATCGCATATGGAGAGAAACCTTGTCCTCAGTTGCCAAGTATGACAATTGGAAATGCGTCAATAAAGGAAAATGATTGAGAACTAGTCAGGACTAATTGCGGTCATAAAGGGACGTGTTTTGGCACACCCGCTGGCTACGCCACTGGTCCGTGTTCTGCGCGTGTGAGGTCCATGACATGAGGGAATACAGGGGGTCATGGAGAGGTTTGTTTTGGAAGGGAACCACAGACTAACTGTGTTCTGCTGAGATGGGAACACGGGTTCCGTACAAGTGTGCACAGGTCTCTGATTGGACATTTTGGGTTGGGGTGAGATTGCGGTGCCTATATTTAAGATTAGCCCTTAGAGCGCCGAGTACAGCTATTGTTGCTCAATGATGCAAGATATCAAAATCAAAGCTGTTGAAAACCTATCATGTGGCGACTTGTTTAAAACAGGTCACGCAGGGCTTTTCAATGATTGGTTTTCCACAGCAGAAGATCATTAAATTCATATATTTAAAAAAAATTTATTTCAGTGCTCCTGAGGATTAGACAAAAACTGTTCAAAAAAAAAAAAAAGTTTCTTTGTTGGTACGGGGAGGGGGGGGGGGGGTGGGGTTATATAGTGGCATCGCTTACACGTTTGACAGGTCCAGTATGAGATGATAAAATGTATTGAATAATATGCCAAGTCGTTATAATGACCCGTTCTTCCTCGTCATTGTTGGATTTGCTCCATTTTTGAGATGGAAACTGCGCATTATTGAGGGAATTGTTGTGAACATTAAAGAAATTTGCTGGCTATTAACAGGTAGCGCTAATATGATTTGTGAAGTTCTTCAAGTGTGTTACATTCCTTAGCTCGTTTGAATATTGATTGTTGTTATTTATGCTTAATTAAAAGGAGGACAAGTCGGTATGTTTTTTTTGGGGGGGTGGTGGGGTGGGTGTTTTTTGTGGTGCATCGCTGAAGATATTCGCTGGGGTCGGACTTTCTCCTCATCTCTGAGTAAGAATGTCCAGAAAAGATTTCTTTCTTTTGTTCTGTCTGAATTCAGCATTCCTTTGCCATCTATCCTGGCAGACCGACATTGTACCGAAAATGTTGCCCCTTCTCTTGCAAGTTAAATTTTGTAGAATTCTGATTTGAACATTTATATGTATTCTAATGTAACCCGAGCTAGTATCTCTTGAGCCGCAGTCTGCAGTACTGGCTTGGTTTCCCCGTAATAAGCAGCTGGCTGCTACATGTTTGCTCGATTTGTTTTGGAGAAAAATGCATTCAAATGTTAATGGATGGCTGTTATCTTATGAAGGGAAATCAATTGTGCTGGTTATTTATTTATTTTTTTTTTTGCAAAGTTGGTTTATTTAAAATTGCTTTGGTTATAATTACCTAGGGTTTCAGAAAAGTAGTTTTGACTGAATTTAGTGTATAATTACAAAAAGGCAATTACAGAACAATTAGGTCACGTCTGTTGCGGTTGTAATTCTTGCAGAGTTTGCTCGCAGCCCCGGCTGCTGTTTAAGCCCTGTTAAGATGCGTTTTTAAAATGCAGCCAATTTTGTGATTTAAGGAAAGTTGTTTCTCTTACCTCACTGTCAGTCGGGTGATTCAGCAGTACAGAGATTCAGTCGATTTAGTGTAAAGGAGTGAACTGGAATGCTGATCTACCCCCCTGTGACTGCGCTTTTTGGCAGTGGGATTTGTTAATGATGTGAGTGAAATATTCTGTATGGACTTGACTCTGTGTGGAGCTTTCAGGACAGGAAACCAGTTAAGGAGGCTCTGATTGAGTGGAGAATTATGGAAACCATCCCTGCTTTGAATTGCATCTCAATCAGTGGATTTAGCTGTTAAGTGTTCTGTTTTTAAATTTAAAAAATTATTTTTTTGTGCACTGCAGCACTGCAAAGCAGGGTCAGACCTATAAATGGTGAAGTCTCTGACTTGAGTGAGTTGGTGATGAAGTTGCATCATTGGTCAGTGAAGTGTTGGAGTTACCCCATTGGCCGTTGAGATTTCAGAACTATTAGCCGCAAACGCAATCCAGCCAGAGAGGTTTTGGCCTAGACATGTTTGATTATACGCTCTGTGCGTCCTGCATGAATATAATTTCTTTGCTGAATCCATGTCCATGTGTGATGTATTTGGCGTATTTACAAACCGGGAGGGTGAAGTAAGTGAATGTAACGGAGCAAAAAGAGGGGCTACTTGAAAGAATGGACTAAATGGGTGGAGCTAAGTGGTTGTGACATTGAAAGGGGTGGAGCTAAGGGGATGAGATGGAGAGTGCTTTTGCAGTAATGTGCGTGCATGCGTGCGTGTGCACACGCAGGTTAAGGGGTGGGGAGTTCCTAGTAATTTTTGCTGGTGTAAATAATTTCTTGATGCGGTTTTTGCAAGTCAACAAATCTGGTACACAGACCTGAATGCGTAATTAAGGTCTTGTGCTCGTAGCCTGTGGTGAAATGACATTTTGGACTTTGGCTCAGTCTAAAAGTCAGAAAGTGAGAATCCTGTCATGAACTGATCCAGCTGATTTTACGGCGACTGCGGATTCATGCTCGTCGTCTCTGCTGCCACGTCTGGAGAGATTTTCTTGTGGATGCTCCACAGGCTACAAATTTCGACTGATTCCTTTGATATTTGGCATAGGCGCAGGTTATGGTTAGATCAGAACACCCAAGGATTTTGGTAGCCATGGCAACAGAATAGGCCGAATTAAGCACAATTTCTTCTGAAAATGCATCCATTTCAGTGCATGGCTTATGGAACACTCACAAGATCAGAGTTTTCAAGATGTCACAAGCGGGCACTCAGAGGCTACATCCGTGCTGCCGCGGACGACGGGACGGTCTGGTTTTACCTCCTCTCTGAAGAAATTTGGTGATAAAAAAATTGTGATGGTTTTTCCTCTGAATCCTGGTGTTGACTTGTATTTTCCAGACTGGGATTTTATACCTCTGGGTCACTGTCCCGTGCCTCTGCTTTGCTTCAGTAAATTTACAGTGCTTTATCTCCACTAGCCGCGCATGGTTTCCATGGTAATAAAGCATGATTTATTGGGGATTTAAAATGAGAGTGAATGATGTTGTCAAAATTTCGGAGTGGATCTGCAGTGTAAGCGCAGAGGCCGTGAGCAGCTTCCTGCGGTAATCGTGTCTTTAAAGGTCACCGAGGAGAGGGGGAGCAGAATGCTTGAGTATGGAGAGTGTTTGGGTTATTTATGAACACTTATCCTGCAGTACCCTGTGTGGTGATGCTGGTGTTCGGGTCATTCATGAGCACTTTAGGCTGCACTAGATTGTATGATGAGGTTGATGTTTAGGTTACTAGTGAACACTGCCCGCTGTACACTGCATGGGGTTTCTGGTGCTTGGGTTATTCAAGACTGGGTAACCTGCAGTACAGTGTGGTCAGGCTGGTGTTTGGGTTTGTGATAACTTTAGGCTACTGTATGTTTTGTGGAGAGTTTGACGTTTAGGTTATTCCTGAACACACCCTGCACTCATTAAGCTGTCTGGTGAGGCTGGTGTGTGGGTTATTCATGAATATTTAGGCTGCTGTGCGTTGTTGCTGATACTGGTGTTTGGGTTATGCATGAACACTTAGACTGCAGTGCACTGTGGGGTGATGCTGGTGTTTGGGTTATGCATAAATGCAGCCTGCTGTGTATTGTGTGCTGAGGCTGGTATTTAACGAATAAATCACAAAGCTAAAAAGCAACACATTCATTTTTTTTTTCAATGTTTACCCCCCCAGTGCTCACTCTTTAAGTATGCCAAGTTTCATTATGACGCATTGAAGTGCCTAGCGAAATCTAACCCCCCACATTTGGGTCAAAAATAACATTGTTTACTCTGGATCCAACTTTGATCATCTATAAAGTCAACATTTATGCAGGCAGGGGTTTGATGTTTGGTGTATGAATTGAAAAATTTGCTAAAAACACAGCAAATTGTCGAGGTCTGTCTCTCTTTATTCAGAAATCAACAGGGATATAAAATTGGAAAAAAAAAAAAATTGTTACTTTAGTGATTTTCCTCTTTTAAGCCCAGTGCTCAAAAATTATGACAAGCAACTTTGAAATGACAAATGTTTCGTAAACAGAATATTGATGCCTACTCACACAGTACATTTTATTATCCTAGGCCCATTGGAATTGAATTTTCTGTACCTTGAAATATGCTCCAAAAATGTAAAAGATTTTCAATAAAATGACCCCCAACGCAGGTATCATTATTTCTCAAATCTCTTTGTAGAAGAAATGTGTGACTCCTCAGGAACATCTCTAATCTAAACCTAGTGTATGTGGGCCAATAAAATGACAGGAAAGAACCGTACAGAATTGCAGTTTTTCTATGGCGTATCCACCCTGAATTTTTGTGATGTTTATAATGTCATATGCGTGACAAAAAGTGTTACCTTATAAAACAGTGGTCACGTGTTGATGTACGGATTTTCCCCGCAAGTTTAGCTTCTGGGGACAACACTTTAATCGCCACGTACTATTCAAATAGATCAACTTTACTGCCTAGTAACCAACTGAAATTCTGGGAGCACATGTACAGTGTTACCAGCGCCAACCATGTGGACTTGTGGATTTACTTGGCACATTTTCTGGCTTGATTGCAGTTATATTTGGTCTCTCTGGCCTACATCTTTTTCCTTTGTCATCACAGAAACCTCTACATCTGCACCAATAACAGATACCACTTAACCAGGGAAGCGTTCTCCATCATAATGACCAAAGCCCAGGCACCAACCACTACTAGTCACTTGATATTCCACAGGACCTGATGGTTCTGTATCCGCATTTGTTTGGTGCGTTTCAACGTTCGGCCCATTCCGAAATGTCGTGGAAAAACACCTTTTTAAGGATTTCAACTGCAGATATGCTCAGGAAAACAGGGAAAAGTGTTAATTCATGATTAATTGAAGTTAAGTGACAGAGAGAACTGAAATTAGACCCAATAAAGAACTCATCTGACTGTGATCATAAATCATCTTTAAGCTGAGATGGCTTTGCTCTTCATGTCTAAATGTGTGTCCTGAATGGGCCTCTTCCAGGTGTTCAGTTATATGTCGCGGGGAAGCCCTCAAAGTCTTGTGAATCTGATCTCAGCGCTGCCATTAAGCAAAAATAACTGCGTAGAAAAAAACGCTACGCTGTCTCCAGAAGTCTAAGGCATTTTGCAGCATTTTTCTGAACTGTGTGGCAAAAATAAAACATAACAAAAATGTCTGTGTATGTATTTTAATTTTTTTTTTTTTATTTCCAACTCTTAGAATGCTTAGCTAGCAGTACTAAGACTAACCAACACCGCCTAATGAAGACCAAGGCAGTTGAGTTACAGTAGCCTTGCAGTATTAAAACTACTTGGACACCAACTGGGTCCCATTTACAGCTAACATGTAGTAACTCGGTGACTCTATAACTCTTGCTATAATTAGCAAGTTTTAGTTGGTTCTACCTAAGCCACTCACCTGGCTCAGGCTGTGCATGAGTGAATATTCAGGAGGGTCAGTCCATTCCAAATCAACCAGAATGTGAGACGTGCCCCAGGTCACTGTCTCAGAAAATTCTGAAAAAAAAAAATCACCGTTGAAGCACTACCCAGGGAATGAATGTTTGCAACATATCAGGTCTGTAAGTGCAGTAGTTGCTGAGACATGGCCATCTGTATATTTATTTATTTAAGGCATTTTTTTCCCCCCATTTTTGCAAATTGCTTTTTTGACCAAATTTGAATGCTTATTTACAGCAAAGTAATAATGCTACAGTGTTGTAATCTTGCATTTAGGGGTAATTTTTCCTGAATTTTTAATTTTTGGCTTTATCAAAAGTGCATCTCAAGTCCCTGGTCATCTACTGACTACATAAAATAGACAGAGAGCTGATTTTGCGAAATTATGCTGTACCTTTGCAGTACTGCTGTGGGAGAATGGCTCATTTTCTAGATTTTTCCATTTCATTTTATCAAGTCTCATGTACACACGTACAGCGTTTGATTGCACAATTCCCCCACCGATTCCTGACACACGATGGCAGACGCGTCTCACGTTTTGCGGTTCGTTCAGCCAATGACATTGTCCACTCTAATGTTTTCTTAAGCTCTGTGTGCAGGACTGGCGTGGACGTAGGAAAATAATGGGGTGATTCCACTCCACTTTCAGAGTCGCCCCGTTTGGCCTCCGCCACCGCACTATGGATAACCTATCAGGACGATATTAAGAGACTTTAGGAGCCCACCTTTGTTCAAAACTGGACAAAAACTTTTATTCACATTATCCGAAGACTGTACCGCCAAATATGCAATGGGGATTTCAAAAGCCCGTCGCTGATTGGTGCATTTAAACCAAAAAAAAAAAAAAAAAACTGATTGCATTTTGCGATGCGATACCGTTTATCGCCAGCCCTGGATCTTAATTACAGTGGTCTGTAGTGAAGAAGTTAAACTTCGGCCAGACGGGTTTAGTGAGACAGTATGGCTTCATTGTCAGCCTCACTGAAGCCATCCCTGGTGGGAATCTTCACAGGATCCTTCCAGAAACCTTCAAAGATCTGGAAAAACAAGGATCTTTGCAGGATCTTATAAACCACGACACTGGCAGGATCCTGCTGGAATTCTTGAAGAATCCTCGAAACCAAAGATCCTTTCTGGCTCCCTCGTGAGAATCCATGCAGGATCCTTGCAAGGACTCTCACCGGATGTATGAGCAGGCTAGTGACATCTGTTATGGCCCCAATTTGTTATTAGATTTACAACGCAACAGCAACAGCAACAGATGACAGATACAGTTTCAAAACTCAAACACATTTAATTAAACAAAGACAATAACAACTAACTAAACTGACCAAGATTGAATAGCCAACAAAAAACAGAAATAATTACAGTCCCGTTTTTTTTGGGATGCTTGGTGATGTCCTGGGTGAGAAAAATCCACAAAAGAAACTTAACAGGTCTTGAACAGAAATGACAGGTCTGGTCACACGTATCCTTCTTCTTGCAATTTCTCCTACTACTTTACTGTCTCAATTCTTTTCCTTATATACTCTTTTGCAGACCCCACCCACATTTAGACCTCTTTTTTTTAATTTTCTGAGACTTGCCCCAGACATGTCCAGGACATGTCTAAACATGACTCCAGTCTGAGCTTAACAAAAAAGGTAAATACTGCCATCCAGTGGCCTATATTCACATTACACATCACACTTTTGAGGAAAAAAGAAAAGCATTAGATTTTCCATTATGTTTATTTAGAATGATTTTCAAAGAAGAGAAACATAACAGCAAAGTTTTAAATGCTCTTGGAATGGTTTATTTACTTTGCCAATGCAGAAATGTAACCCAGGCGACATTTTTCTGTCATGCAGGTAACGTATTAATCTTCTGGTTTAATGCATGCAAAATGCCCAAAAAATATCTGTTATGAATAGGGAATTTAGTGAATTTTGAGAAGCTCCGGTATGTTTGTTTTCAAAATCACACTTCGGTCTTTTTTTCATTTTCTAAGAATGTTTTTGAAATTTCGTTCCCTCTGAATGTAATGTGCGTAACATCATTTTTTTGGGTCCTGTTGAAGATCATCTTGAAAATGGGGTAAATTGCTGTTCCAGCTTTCCTGTGAAAGTGCATTGACTGGGGCTCCATAAGCTAGCAAGTCAGAAAGAAAAATGATTTTAACAGAATGTTGTGATCAAATAAGTCATGGGATTGTGCCTCTGACCTGTAACGCACGTAACATGGAACGGCCCTTTAGCCTTCAATCGGATTCTTTACCCAGTTGGCTGATTGAACTGGGGCTGCGATTCCCCAGACTCTATATAAGCCGGATGTTCGCCGCGCTTCTTTGCTAGAGTGTCTGTTTGTAGCTCAGCACTATAGCTGAAGATATCTGTAGTCAGGATTTGTTTGAGTTTTTGTTGTCTTGTGATTATTGGAGTTTCTTCTCCGCTTTTTCTATCTCGCTTTGCTTCCGTGTTTCGGACTATTATACGTCCGTCGGAAGCGCGAGCTCTTTTCAGTGGTCTGTATTATTCTCTGTGTGTGTATAGTTTCCGTGCTGCTCGTTTTCCTCTTGTTGCTGCATCTGGCCTCCGAATTCTACTGGCCATTACTGTTGCCTATAGAACACAGTGTGTTGAGGTTGTTGCTCAGATTATTCATGAAAACTCTGACTGCAGTACACTGTGTGGTGACTCTCGTGTTTGGGTCATTCATGAGCACTTGAAGCAGTAGTGCACTGTGTGCTGAGGCTGGTATTCGGGTTATTTGTGAGCACTTGGACTGAGGGCACTGTGTGGTGTGGCTGGTGTTTTGGGTTATTTATGAACATTTTGAGAAATAACTCTGAGTGGTGATGCTGGTGTTTAGACTGGAAGGCCAGAGGCATTTTTCAATGATGTGTTCATGAGCTTTGGTTGTATTCGTGGTCACAAACCGCCCAGCTTTTGCAACGGTTGAACAAAAAATGAGATGCAATTTTGGGCAGAACTCTTCAAGAGGAACATTGAGCAATGTTTACCGCCCCCTATTTCAGGGCCATTTTTGCTCTCATTAATGTCCTACCTTATCTCATGCTGACCATTACCCTGTGTTAAAAATGGTTGCCATCGTGTAGCCGCTAATGCTAACTTCCCTGTCTCCTGTTTCCTCTCCTCTGCAGGGCGTATTCCCTCGTGGACTCCAGCCAGGTCTCCACCTTCCTCATCTCCATCCTCCTCATCGTCTACGGCAGCTTCAGGTCAGTATGGGACTGTAGTGCCTTCCGCCGGAAAAGTCAGGAACATCGCGCTGAGGCCTTTGTGCCTGGTGTGGTGACTGTATTTACTGATTGTCTGTGATGTTCTTCGGTTCCTGTGGTCTAGCGACCGCAGAGCATAAACATGTCCTTTTATAGAACCCTTGATTGCTGACAGGGTCCGGTAAACTGAAGCAGCTGTTCCAGCGGCGCGTGCCCCCGGAAGTAAAAGTCGCGCATAGGCTCCCATTCTCTTTCGCCGGCTTTCAAACGTCGTTTTGAAAAACAATTGTGTGAGAGTCAGTGTTTTTTTTGTTATCGCCAAGCAGAGCAACAAATCAACTCCATAATTATGTGCTTTCTTAAGGGATACAAGACCTACTCATGAAAGGGAAAACTGTTAACGATGGCTCGCGTTCGCTTTAAATTACCGGTCCATGTAAGTCAATGGGATGGCTAGTTAGCTCACAAGTGTGATTTTCTCTGTTTGAGTACTTAAATTCGAGTTCCAATGATACCTGCGTGTGAATGAATATTGCTGCAAAAAGCCGCAGCGCATCTCAGCATGTTAGATTGTTTACTTATTAGAAATTGGCCTCATAGGAAACTAGTTGGGTGTGTCAGTATGGCGGCCAGTGGCTTTATTTTGGGTAATGTAAATGTCATGTCATCAGCAATCTAGTGTTCTGAATATATAACAGTCTGCGGCATTTTGAGCACGTTTCTATCCCTTGTTGTGGGCAATGGCAGTGAACAGACTTTCTGTGGGCCAGTGTTAAAGTTATGGTTATGTTGTCTGCTTTCACTAGCGTTGATTTAAACGCACAGTGCAACATTCACAGTATGTTCCCACCGTAATGCGGTAACTGCGCATATTTGCCACAGTAAAATGGTGTGTGAATGAGCGGTACGGCATATTTGTGTGAAAAGGATGAGTAAAAGTTTCATAACCCTTTGAAGAGTAGTTCAGCAAAACTGATTGGTACATGAACTTTGGAATGTTCAGTTATAAACCCGCTTTAGAATGTGGAGCTATGAACATTCTAATGGCTCTCTTGTGACCTCACACATCATCAGGGCTGTATATACGGTCGGCAACAAAGGGAACGCCCACTAGAGCTGAGAAGGAAAACAAACCGGTCTCTGTCATTAGCCGTAATGCCGAAGAGTTGCTGTGTGCCCTTTTGCACTGCAAATAAACAAAAAAATCACCAATTAAAGTTATACACTTCAGCAAATGATAAAATGGAACCACAAAGGAGGACAAAATGGCCTCAAGCTATCAGAAGAGAGGTTGAGTTTATGATTATGGCGGGACCCCACAACAGAACGTCTGTGTCTGCAGGCCACTGAGTCGGATCATTCGTCCAGTCTTTTAAAACGTATGGACAGCAATCCAACCCCAGTATATTTCATTTTTTAACATATCGATCCTTGTCAGCAGGCAACAGTGACTCAAAGCACGTCATGACAACTTCTTAGCGTTAGCAAGACGAATTTTGCGTTTTTACAGTATAGCGAATGGGGGGGAAGGGTCGTTTTCCCCCTCGGCTCTGACCAGATGTGAACGTTTGTGGGCGTTCCCGTTGTTGCTGACTCTATCTATTGCAATTGGAGTTCTCCATACCGTTACCATGGGGATAGATCTTGATGATGCAAGAATAGCTGGTTACAGGCACCTTTCCTGGTGTCCTATCTGGATGAATGTAGCTGTCGACTTGGAGTACTGTAAAGAGAGCCAGTCCTGGTTCTCAAAGCAGGTCTACAGTCAGCTGGTTAACTGTTGATCAATCTCCTGCTCATGTCAGTTTTTAAGAAATATGTATTTTCTGCAGACAGTGAGCTATAACTGGAAATTAACAGTTTTTTGGCCTGAGTTTGCGGTGGCATCTCTAGCAATAAGAATGTGAGGGTTGGAGAGCATTATAAACTCTCTGGTGCAGGGCAGGCAAATTCTGGCTGAGGTCAGTCCCAGGATGTTCTGGTTTTTTTTGCTCCTCACCCACTTAAAACGCGAGAAACTAAGTGAGGCGACTTTAACGTGTAATTAACTGCGGTAATTAATCAAGAAAGTTCAGAGTAACTCCGAAAACCTGCGCACACACAGGGGCCCTGAAGGACTAGGGTTGGGCGCCCCAGCTCTGGAGCTACCATGAGATTCTCGTCTGAGCCAATCATAATGCACTGCTATGGAGGGCAAGCTCATATCATTGGTTATTTCCCGGTTGAGGATTGACACCATGTTGTTGCAGCGGAGACAGAAAGGACTGCATGGTGACTTGGGTCCTGTTTCTTAAAGCAGGATTACGGAGTTAGCTGGATAAGTGCGCGGCATGAAATTCAGAATCCTGTCTGAAGCGGTTGTGGATTTTACTCAGTGCAGTTATCTGTCTAACTCTGTAATCCTGCTCTGTGAAACTCCCAGAGCTTCCTTGCCTGCTGTGATATTTCCTCAGGTAAATGGCTCAGAGGTCTCTCAGTGCTGGTTATAGGAGCTCTCGCCCGCAGTGTTTGGCTGTTTAAAAACACTGGAGCCTTTAGGATCACGCAGACCCCTCCTCTCAAATACACCGGCGCTTCTCCAGGAGGCTGTAAAAATCCAAGCGCCCCTCTGACTTGCAGCAGCTTATTTTTAACTTGGGATTGAGAAAGAATGAATCAAAGGTTTTTACCCTCGGCCTGACTTCAGGCCGAAGGGTATTGTTATCAATTCTTCGTCTGTCTGTCTCTCCGTGTGTGCACCATCAGGCCGAGGGTGTTCAAACGCGGGCGTTTCTGGTTATTTATTCATTTATTTTATTTTTACCAGATTACTTCTGAGCCCAACAATTTTCAAAATGTTAAGGGGCCGGTTTTGCTGTCACAGGGTAACTGCCCAGAATGCCTCACGTGCCCTGGGCCTCATGCTTGGTTTATTAATAATTCTTCTCCTTATTTTAATTTTTTTCAGCTAAAAAACCGATGGGAATGAGGTTGTATCAGCTTGGGTTTGGGATCAGAGGGCTAAGTTTATCCTGGGCTTTTTCTTCATGGAAAAGTCTTCAGTGTAAACTTAACCCACTAAATGCAGCTGCTGTTGTTGAATGATGGAAGACTTTTCAGTGTCAGAGCTCTTGAAAACCTATCATGTGGTGACTTGTTTAAAAGGGAGTCGCAGCATGATAGGTTTTCAACAGCACAAGATAAATTTTCAAAAAGTAGCAATTAAATTATTTTAGCACTCTAAGGGTGTGCTGAATAAATATACGTTTAATCTGTGGCTGTTGATGTCACCTGCATTTGAAGCCATTGAAGGGCGTTTGAAAAGAGCTGTACATCTCTGTTGAATATGGCGGTTCTGTGGTATGCGGTATTGCCAGGGGGTTTCTCAGTTCGTGCCCACAGCCAGCCGGCCTTCGGTGAAAATGGTGCTGATAATTGGTGAGGAGAGTCGTTAAAATGGGATAGGAGCGTCACGGCTGAGTGAGAATGTGCTGAGTGTGTTTTAGGAAATCACTCCCCCATAAACACACATTACGCTGCTCAGTGCAGTCGGGATAGAGGGGTACAGGGTTCCCCACTGGGCTGGAGATGCAGGATTTTAATAATGTTCTCTGCAATTGCTCAGCTACTCCGGCTGACTCAGACTCATACATTCACTCAGAGTGAGTGCGCGTATATACACACACACACACACACACGCACACACTCAAACACACAGGCTGTCTCATACTCTCTATCGTACACAAATAATCACTCGCTCTCTCGTACTCACACATGCTCTTGTACTGGCATGCACACACAGGTGCATACACAATCTTGTACTCGCTTGCAAGCATGCACACTAATGTGCTCTCTCTGTCTCACACACGCGCGCACTCACACTCGCTCCTGTACGCGCCTTCTCTTGTACTCGCTTCCACACACAGACACACGCCCTCATAGTCACAAGCGTTACGCGCACAGTCACATCTGCGGTGTGCATTATGGGCTGATTATATTTCAACCCCCCCCCCCCCCCCCCCCCCCAGGTCGTTAAACATGGACTGTGAGAACCAGGACAAAGACAAGGATGGGAACCCCTCTGCAGCCGGGACCTTCAACAACAACTCCAACAACAGTGAGTGTGCGTGTGTGTGTGTGTGTGTGTGTGCGTGAGAGTATACATGTCTGTCTACGGGTGTGTGTCTGTGTCCGTTTTTGTGATTGTCTGTGTTTGTTTGTCCGTGTGTGTGTGTGTATTTATATGTATATGTATGTGTCTGTCTGACTATGGAAGTGTGTGTGTGTTTGCGTGAGAGTGCTTTTGCGTGTGAGTAAGTGGAGAGCATGTGTATGTGAGAGTGTGTGTCTGTGTTTGCGTGTGAGAGCTGTGTGCGCATGTATGCGTGCATGTGTGTATTTGTCTTGTACAGCACTTATGTGTTCAAATTTACTGTTCCTGATTTGTACTTGTCCAGGATATGACATTATTAGCAGAAGTCTGTGTTCCTGTTAGCCTTGCTTGTTTCCCGTCACTGAAACGGCAGTCGTGTTGCATGACAGTTGAATTTCAGGCGTCGCTGCTGGAAATTTCTATTGCTCTCTTAAGCTGTGCTTAGATGGGTCCTTTGGTGCGGAATAAGTATTTAAATAAATGGGTCGCCCGAAGCTGTACCTGTATTATCTTGTAAAACATCATCTCCTCCACGCGAGGCGATTATGAGAATCATTAATATTTGCTAGCGCGTTCAGCATTGTGATGCGCTTATGAAAACCTGCGCGGCTGCCGAAAGCCGTCTCCCGGGGAAACGCCTCGGTCCCTGCGGCGCGCTCACTAACCTCTGATCTGTGCTGATTCGCAGGTATTCAGACCATCGACTCCACGCAGGCCCTCTTCCTGCCAATCGGGGCCTCCGTGTCTCTCCTGGTCATGTTCTTCTTCTTCGATTCTGTCCAGGTCGTCTTCACAATCTGCACTGCAGGTACCGGCGCTCATCCAATCACTCGTGTAGAAGCAGCCAGTAGGGCTAAAGGCTGGGGAGGGGCTCTACCAATTAGGGAGCCTGTTGTTAGCAGGTGTCTGAACAACAGCAGCTGGGACTGGGCAGTGCTTTCTGCCCATTCTTCCTTTATCTTTTTTTGGTATCAAATCGTATGGACTAGGAATTAAGCAGTAATCACTTACAGTGCTGTTTCTGTCAGGCGTTCTGATATAATACTGGAGATATTAGATGGATTCTGAAGTAGGAGAATTTCATTAACAGTGGTGTGGTTAGAGCTCCACGATTATGTGACGCGGTTTTCTGCTGTTGAGTGTTTCAGCACCAGAAGTGGTTTGTGTTAAAATAGCCTTTTATGAAGACACATTTTATCATACCTCATGATTCACTGGTCACTAAGCAAACAAGTTATTTTTTATGGATCAAGAAGAGAGTAATCAAATGAAAGATTCATTATCATGATAGAAGCAACCATAATGAAGTTCCATATTGACTCCAATTAATTTTTTTCTGGCCAGTAATGGGCCACTCACTCCTTTGTGGAATCATTACCCATAATGCACTGCACAGCCTCTTCACAATGAATGGAGTATCTGCCAGCAGTTGCTACTGCTAATTTATATGAACCTTATGGCTTAGGCTACCAGCTCATGTGTCTTTAATAATGGCCTTTGGTTTTGGGAGCGAGTGATCTCCACACTTCGGCTGTTCCCTGCCTCTTCTCGTCTGCCTTAATGCATCCCTCTCTCTCTCTCTCTCCCTTTTGCTCTCTCCCTCTCTCTCTCTGTCTCTCTCTAGTCCTCGCCACGATAGCATTTGCGTTCCTCCTGTTGCCGATGTGCCAGTATCTGACCAGGCCCTGTGCTCCACAGAACAAGTAAGTGCGCTTCTCTCTGCGGCTTATTTTTTCATTTCCTGACTGATTAGGAGCAGTATTTTGGCCAAAAACCTGTGGAAAACCTTTTTTTTTTTTTATGTGCTTTTCCGCTGCCGCTTGCTTATAACTACATCTCCCATAATGCCCCTTCTTTTTTCTTTTCTGTATCCGTACAAAAGTTTGGGTTTTCAGTCTGGGAAGTGTAGGCAGGAGCCATTAACAATGACGGCTCCTTCCTCAGTAGCCTCGGCTGACACTAAAATGAGAGAGAGCAGCCCCCAGATCAGGCCAGGTAATTTAGCAGCAGTGCCTCTGTTTTTACTGCATTCGCACACCAGTATTTGAAATAATGAACTGCTCGTGAAACCAGTCGATGGAGGCGGCCATGTTTGAGTGTGGGGCTCTGTGGTCTAAATCATGAGGAGGGTCAAAATCGTGACGTAAAAGAGAGGTTAACGCAGAAACACGGGGAGAGAAAGACCAGTTCTGTCAAGTCGGCATAAAAGTCAGTCTCTCTTGTGAAATCGGTTCACTGTGAAAGAATTAAAATGTCCCGGTCAGTCCCTCCTGTTTTTAATGGGGTAAAGTTGTGGTTTCATCTTCGAGTGGGCATATAATTCGGAGGGATAGAGCGATCAGTGTGTCCGTCCGTCCGTTCATCCATCCGTCTGTCCGTCCGTCTGTAATAAAATCGTTTCCGGACCAGAACTCGAAAACTATACCACTTACAAACACCAAATTTGGTATGGAGCTTCTCCTTATGGTGTAGTTGTGCCTTTTGGGGGTTTCGGTCCGTCCGTCTGTCCACACAACCTGTAGGTTACACAACCTACAGCCGGGGGGATCCGCCATTGCCAGATGGCTCTTGTTACTCTGGAGATTGAATCAGCTGCAGTACCTCCAGTGACCACCGGGGTTTATCAGATACTGGAGGATTGCCAAACCCTGGTCACCTGGGCTGTGAATAAGCCGCTAAAATCTGGCTGCATTTCTAGTGCTGATGCTATGGTCTTCGACAGATGCAGTGCTCAGTGCCGCTCGTGTGGTTAGCTTCTGTGTAGGTTGTTCTGCCACCAATTTCAGAACCAATAAATTGCAGTTTAAACTGGCGGATGTGCGATTTGCTGACTCTTTTGCAATGCCGATGCTGGAGAAATGTTTTGTGGATGAATCTGGTGCAGGTCATGTCAGTGCATCTCACTTGATTAGTTCTGTGCTGCGCAGCAACATGATGATGCCTGAAAACTGCGCTCAGCTCTTTGGATGCGTTTTCCTTGAGATGAGGGAAGTTGATGGGTGATGTCAGAGGAGGCGTGGCTCTTACCTAACTCTCCACCCCTGCCCCGCCCCCACAGGATCTCATTCGGCTGCTGCGGTCGCTTCACATTGGCCGAGCTGCTGTCCTTCTCTCTCTCTGTCATGCTGGTGCTCATCTGGGTGCTGACCGGACACTGGCTACTGATGGATGGTGAGTGTGCCTGCGCATGGGGTTATTAGTGTGTGTGTGTGTGTGTGTGTGTGTGTGTGTGTGCGCGTGTGTGTGTGCGCGTGTGTGTGTGCGCGTGTGTGTGTGCGCGTGTGTGTGTGCGCGTGTGTGTGTGCGCGTGTGTGTGTGCGCGTGTGTGTGTGCGCGTGTGTGTGTGCGCGTGTGTGTGTGCGCGTGTGTGTGTGTGCGCGTGTGTGTGTGCGCGCGTGTGTGTGTGTGTGTGCGCGCGCGCGCGCGTGTGTGTGCGTGCGCTTGTGTGTGCGTGCGCGTGTGTGTGCGCGCGTGTGTGTGCGCGCGTGTGTGTGCGCGTTTGTGCGCGCTTGTTTGTGCGCGCGTGATTTGTGCGCGCGTGTGTGTGCGCGCGTGTTTGTGCGCGCGTGTTTGTGTGTGCGTGTGTGTGTGCGCGTGTGTGTGTGCGCGTGTGTGTGTGTGCGCGCGTGTGTGTGTGCGCGTGCGCGTGTGTTTGTGTGCGTGTGTGTGTGTGTGTGCGTGTGTGCGTGTGCGTGTGCGCGTATGTGTGTGTGCGTGTGTGTGTGTGAGTCTGAGTATCTGATCTCCCTCTCCCCCCAGCTCTGGCGATGGGCCTGTGTGTGGCCATGATCGCCTTTGTTCGGCTCCCCAGTCTGAAGGTGTCGTGTCTGTTGCTGTCAGGGCTGCTCATCTACGACGTCTTCTGGGTGAGAGCTCCTGCCCGACTACCCCTCTATTACCCCACAAACTTACCCCTACAGCACCCCCATACTTACCCCTCAAATATCCCCCTAACGTACCCTTCAAATACTGTCCTGTGTTCCCCTCAAATACCCCACAAACCTCAGATACTGCCTGTCTACCCCTCAGATACACCACTAACCTCCCCTTTAAATACTGCCTGACTTACCCCTCAGATCCCCCCCCAACTTACCCTTCAGATACCCCCAAACCTACCCCTCAAATACTGCCCGACTACCCTTCAGATACCCCCAAACTTACCCCTCAAACTTGCCCCTCAGATACCCCCCTAACTTACTCCTCAATCACACGCCTAACATACCCCTCTGATACCCCACAGACTCACCCCTCTAACACACCCCAAAAGTAAGACTCGAATACCCCCCGACTTACCTCTCAAACACCCCCCGACATACCCCTCAAATACCTCGCAAACCTACCCCTCGAATACCTTCCAAACCTACCCCTCAAAAACTTCCCCAGTCTACCCTCAATACCACCTCAACTCTCTCCTCGTATTCCCCCAAACCTATCCCTTAATGCCCCCCCAACATAGCTCTCAAATACCCCCGTCATACCTCCAAAATACCCCCAAAATATGGCCCTTAGTTACCCTCCTGATGTACCCCTCAAGTACTTCCCCAATGTACTCTTCAATTCTACCCCAGCTCTCCTCTCAAATATCCCACCCTAACAAGCCCCCAAATACCCCTCCAGGATTTCCCTCGAAATCCCCCCTAAAATATTCCTCTCATTCCCCTGTATAAGCCACAGAGTAGTGCCCTGTGATCTTCAATATATCACTTGTTAGTTGGTGGGTGTGAAAGGAGCTTGCAGGTCATTTTGTGAGGCTGTGAGTCTCTGTTCACCTTAAGAAGCAGGTGCGCAGCTGACAAGGCGTTTTGTAGAAACCTAAAAGTGCTGGTGTCTGTATTTATCTTCTGAGTGAGGAAGTTTCCAGGTTGGGAGAGTGGCCTAATATTTCTCCAAATGCGTGAGGGTGTGTGGCTATCAGCTGGGCTTTGACAAAAGCTTCTTTTTGCAAAACTACTTTACAAAAAATTTTAAATGCCTCTAACACACAGGCGTCTGAAAACGCCTGTCCTGTCTAGGAATAAATATTACTCCATGACAGAATTTCTTTTTTCAGTTGTGTCAGAAGATTACTGAAATTACATTCCTTCCCCCCCCCAAGTAGGTTCTTGAGTTCGGGAAATTATGCTTTGAACGTTTTGGGGGGAAAAAAATAAAAAAGGCACATTTAAGAAACTGATAAATTAGTTTCCTTATGATACAAGCTTGGGATTTTGTCTTCCGTTTTTAATAATTTATTTTAATTTTAATTTTTTTTTTTTTGTAAGAATGGCAGTTGTAAGCTCAGACTTATTTAGATAATTGGGCACAGTTGCTCATGTGAAATTTTATTAGCCATGGTTGATTAATTTGGCATGAGTGATAGAATAGCACTGTCCAGCCAGACAGTTTTTACTCCGTCTCTGAAGATAAAATCGCCAAAACAGAAAGTCCACTCTAATTCTTGGCATTTTTGCTTCCAAAGTTGCTGCAAACTTGGAAGCATGGATATGATGGAAAGTAGACTTCTCCAGACTCAAACTCCAGTCCTGCCAGAAGGTTCCATTTTGCCAGTGAGAGAGAGAGACACACACACACACAACACACTCTTGTGGTTACTCAGCATCTGGAGTTTGTAGATGGTAATGGACCGTGTCTATGCACGCAGTTAAGGTCAGGCTCTGTTGAGAACTTTCTGGAAATGCACATCAGAGAGTTCAAAGCAAATTTATACATTATGTAAATATGTCCTGTTGTCTTGAAAGGGAGTCGCTTCTTCAGAATAAGGCAGATCATGTGTCCTTGTTGGAGGAGCATGTTCAGCGGGTCAGCTGTTGTTGAATCTGTGTTTGATTGTCATTGGCCATTCCCCATCTTAATATACAGGAGTCACATCAAATTTGGATCTTCTTGGAATAAAACGTTCTCTGTCAAATCTACTATTGTGGATTATGGAAACCCTCGATGTGCTGTGTTCAGACTACTAACATGAACCGCGCAGAATACCATAAAGAGTACTGCTGCACTGTGTCGCTCTGCTAGTTGTTTTTTTTTAATTCATGTCATAATCTTGTCGTCATAATGGTATTTACAGATGTCTCTGACCACATTTTATGTTTGGGTCACAGAATTGGGTCGCAAAGTCTGGTCTTTGAGTCGTGTTGAAACAAATCGAATAGTCAGTGAGTCGAGTCCGAAGAAAGTCATGTCGCTGAGTCGAGTCGAGTAGAATCGAATAGTCGCTTAGTCAAGTTCTAACAAATCAAATGGTCGCCGAGTCGATTCCTTACAAATAGAATAGTCCCTGAGCGAGTCCAAGTGAATTGAATCGTCCCTGAGCGAGTCCAAATGAATCAAATAGTCCCTGAGCCAAGTCCAAACTAATCAAATTGTGACAAATTATGTTGAGTCTAAACAAATTGTATAGTCACTGAGTCGAGTCGAAATTGATCAAATCTGGTGACTGTGGAAGTTGTGGTGACGCCCAGCCCTGTGTGATTCTTCCCTGTCCCCACCCCCAGGTCTTTTTCTCCGCCTACATCTTCAACAGTAATGTGATGGTGAAAGTAGCCACGCAGCCGGCGGATAATCCGCTCGATGTGCTCTCCCGAAAACTGCACCTGGGGCCCGGAATGGGGAGGGAGGTTCCCCGCCTCTCTCTACCCGGAAAACTGGTCTTCCCCAGGTACCGCCCAATCTTAATTCTTTTTTTGTGTGTTTCTACCGTCCTCTGCTCCGCGGTTTTTGTCCAGAATGTAATTTTTTTCTCTTAACGGGCTGGAATGACATTGGCTTGCTTACGTTTTTGGCCTCAGTTTTTGGCCTCTGGTTATTCCTCAGTTTTGCCATGTAATGGTTTTTAAATCCATATGAAAATCGAAAGTAAAATGCTTGTGACTGTGAACATGGCTTCATGCAACTTTAGCTTAGCTGTGCGGATAACGTTTGGAAGTGAAATCAGTTTGCAAGCTAAGCAAGAATCGAGTCACCTTAGTTAGCCTAACATGATGGCTTTAAGTTTTTGGGTGTTGTGATCCCCGGGAAATCTTGTGGAGAAAAAGGGCGCGCTCAAAGCGTGTATTTCTAGTTAATAATTTGCAGTCACGATTGTGCATTGTATTTGAATTGATTTGAACGAGTGGCACATTAGCTTGTATTGGATCGAATTTAACCTGTATAGCGCTGAAATTCATTTTTCTTAAAATTTGAACTTAATGATCTTGTGCTGTTGAAAACCTATCATGTGGCAACTTGTTTAAAAGAGCACCCCTGTGGGGAGCACTTTTAAACGAGTCGCCACATGATAGGTTTCCAACAGCTTTGATTTTGATATCTAAACATCCATTGAGCAACAATAGCTGCATTTGGCGCTCTGAGGGTTAATTTTTTGCAAATGTGACGGCCCTGGTGTGCGGTGTAATTTGCCAGGGTAACGGGGGAATCAGTGCTTTAGGTCTCTCTCCGCTTCTCTCCTCCTCAGCTCGACGGGCAGCCACTTCTCCATGCTGGGTATCGGGGACATCGTGATGCCGGGGCTGCTGTTGTGTTTCGTGCTTCGCTATGACAACTACAAGAAGCAGGCGAGCGGCGAGGGCGTGGGGCCGGGGAACATGTCCGGCCGCATGCAGCGAGTTTCCTACTTCCACTGCACCCTCATCGGATACTTCGTGGGTGAGCAACCCCCGCCGGTCCACGCCACGTTTTCTGAGGCCGCGACCGTCATGTCCCGCACGTACTGAGTGTAGACTGTATAAAAAGATGGACGATGCAACAGCAACCTCAACCTTAGTTTCAGTATAACTTTTAGGAAGCCTCGATATTGGCAATTTGAATTCCGCCTTTTTGTCATTTTGAAGCTGGATGTGATTCCTATTGGACGAGAGCGTGAATTGAAGATCCGGGGAGGAGCATGGCCCTGGATATGACCGTATCAGACGAGAACCAGAGGATAGCCACGTCTGGCTTTATACTTTAAACTTGCGATAGATACCATAAAGTAATGTGGAAAATCATTATTGAAATAATAAATCAGGTGAGAAAGCAGGGTCATTTTCTCGTAGACTTCTACAGCTTTGAACTTCCCTCTGCAACCACCAAAGTTGCCATCCGTTGGCCATTAAGTGGAATGCAAATTTTAGAGATTTCCGCATCGGCCTCAGTTTTCAGACTCGGGTGCTGCATCCATCATTTTATACAGTCTTTTGTACTGAGGACAAAAGCATCTGCAGAGGGCTCAAATTTGTGCATGAAAGATGCGCAAAAATCGATGAGTTATATAAATTATAAAATCGGCCTCGTTTATAAATGGTGTGTACGCACATAGAAGGTGCATACGCCACTTCTGGTGTGAATTTAAGATTTATCAGAAGGAAATGTGACTTAAAAAAACGCAAAAAAAATAGGATTTTGCTCAAACTCAAAATTTGAGGTTGATTTTGATTATTCGCAGATAAATTACATGCAGTTTAACTTAACAGCCGTTTTATAAATTATTACTTTTACTGATACTAAGTACTGATTACTTTTTACCACACACTCCTTCTCTTTTCTCAAATTTGTGCAATATTTCAAGGGGCAATAAGCGAAATCGTTTCGCCGCTAGGTTTGCTGTTGTGCGCTGCCTGTAGACCAAAACGAAGTGTGTCATAAGCCACACCCCCCTCTACCACTGTTCTCCACCCCCCACCCCCCCCTCGCCTCGGCTGCGAACGACTATCTGCAAAGTGCAAACACATCGAGCAAAACAACATCACCATTTTGTGGAACATGTCGAGTAACGGAGTAAGTAACTTCTAACGTTATAATGCCGCAAGAAAGAGAACTTCCTTTTGGTAAGTTTTCTGTGCTGTTTTGTCTGTAAATTAGTCATTATGCCAATAATTTAGTGTGTCACCATTGGCATCAAACGTGTCTGTTCGCCGCTAATGGTGGTAGCAGAGAGTTTAGTTAGTAACGTATTTACAATATGACTGCATTAAATAGCTTTTCGTGCAAATACAATCTATGTTAGCTGGCTGTCGGGCTACTCGCCTAACACAACCGTAACGCCTGACCCATCGCTGGGACCAAGCCGCTAGCAACTCAAGCTCCGGACATTAACCCATGCTACGATTGTAACATTGAATTTAATTGAATCGACATAGTGACATGTGCCTAACGTTACTGTAACACTAATTAAAGCAGACCTTTGACTTTATGTTGTTACTTACCTGTCCAGGAGAAGAAGAGCTAACGTTGGCTCCGAGTCAAATTGTAGCCCCTTTAGCTCTCACAGTGCTCTCCACCTGGGAAATGCAAGGCCAATATTAATTTGGGTTCTGTCCCTTTCTTTATCCGACAACTTCTTCACTAACAACCGTTGTTTCTTTAGAGGTAATCTTGGATCCTGGTCGTCTTCAGGTGAACGTTTCATTCCGCTCCCCGCCATTTCGCTTTGAAAATACACGCTGCCACTGCTCACTGGCTGTAGCCTTTTATAGAGAGGGAGGGCCAAGGGCTCCGAGAGGAGGAAGGAGACGGCAATTCACATGAACGTACATGAACGCGCAGCCGGCCCGGGCTTCTAAACAGGGGGCTGGAGATAAACACAGAGAGCGGGTGTGTTACATTCTGCTATACTCCAGATGAAATTATTCCCCTCGTTCTTTTTTAATTCCTTCAATCTAGAAATGATGCATTTCCGCGTATTGCCCCTTTAAGTATACAATTTGGGCAAATTTTTACAAAGGCCCCTGGTCTTTGGACACCTGAGGTCCTTGTAGTAGCAGCTTACCTTCAGTCTTGACCACCTGCTTGTGTTTGGGTGAAGCTGCCTCTCAACACTCAGTGGATGACCACAGCTATTCGTAGGAGTTTGAGGGAAAAGAGGAATCTTTATAAAATGTACATATAGGATAACAATGAGATTACTAAGGTTGAATACTGCAAAATGCGGGCTGTGGTCAAAAAAGAGGTGAGGAATGCTAGAAGACTGTATGAAAGACAAATTGCAGAGGGGCCAAAAACTAACCCTAAGTGCTTCTTACAGTACTCTAGCAGAAAAAGGAAAGTTAAAGAGCAGGTTAAGTGCATAAAGGATAAATATGGATAGCTGCTATATGAGAACAAGGATATTGCGGATGCCTTAAACAGTTACTTTATTGAGAATTTTACCACAGAGTGGGTCTTTATTTGGCCAGAAGGCATGTCCAATGCTCAAGATTGTTTAGTGGAAATTGAGGTTAGGGATAACGAAGTATTAGACAAGTTGCATAAACTTAAGGAAAATAAGGTGGCGGGTCCTGATGGCTTATATCCTAGAGTGCTCAGGGAATTTAGTGAGATCATCTCTAAGCCGCTATCCGCCATCTTCAGACAGTCTTTAGAAACTAGAGAAATACCAAATGATTGGAAACAGGGCAATATAATACCAATATATAAGAAAGGGGACTGTACTGAGCCAAGTAATTACAGGCCAGTCAGTTTAACTTGTATTGTGTGCAAAATATTGGAATCTAACTTTTGTACCATAAAAGATGAGCTGGACTTATTTCTTGAACGTAACAGTATCTTGAGGGATAGCCAACATGGTTTCCGTCAGGGAAGGTCATGCCTGACAAACCTTCGGGAATGTGGCCACCAAGACTTCTGACCAGAGCAGGGCTTATGACATATACTTGGATTTTCAGAAAGCATTTGATACTGTACCGTATAAGAGACTAATTTTTAAAATGAGCTCCATTGGAGTTACAGGAGGTATTCTGGAGTGGATTCAAAACTGGTTACAGTACAGAACACAAAGAGTGGTGGTCAATGTTATCTCATCTGAGCTGGGTATGGTGGGGAGTGGCGTCCCCCAGGGATCGGTGTTGGGACCCCTGCTGTTCCTCATCTACATTAATGACCTTGATAGGAATATTGAGAGCAAATTAGTTAAATTTGCAGGTGATACTAAATTGGGAGGTTTGGCAAATAGTCTAGAGTCCACTAAAGTGATTCAGGATGATTTGAATAGAATCCAGAATTGGGCAGAAATGTGGAAAATGAAATTTAATGTTGCGAAATGTAAAGTTGTAAATGTAGGTGATAAAAACATTAGACGGGATTACTCCATGGGAAGTTTAAAACTGGAATGTGCTGCACACGTGAAAGATCTGGGAGTGATTGTTGACCAAACCCTCACAGGCTCTAGCCATTGTGCTGTGGCAGTTAAAAAAGCCAATCGGATGCTGGGATACATTGCCAAAAGTATTGAGTTCAAATCCAAGGAGGTGATGCTTCTTTTGTACAACACATTCATCAGACCACACCTGGAGTATTGTGTACAGTTCTGGGGATCATACTTTAAGAAAGATATAGAAGCTCTAGAGAAAGTTCAGAGTAGAGCCACTAAGCTTATTCCAGGTATAAAAGATGAAAGCTATGAGAAGAGGCTGAAGATCCTTAATCTCTTTAGTTTTAGGAAAGGAAGACTAAGGGGTGACTTGATTGAGGTCTTAATATGTTAAAGGGATTAACAAAGTGAATTATGTAGGATTCCTTCGACCAAGTGTTGTGGGTAGAACTCGGGGTCACAAATGGAAGTTGACCAAAGGTAAATTTAGCACTGATATTCGGAAATATTTCTTCACCCAAAGAGTAATTTCGATGTGGAACAGCTTGCCTGACCATATTGTTGAGGCAGAGACCTTGGGGGTTTTCAAGAGCAGGCTTGACTTAAAGCTGGATACCAGTGAGTCATTGAGTATCTGAAGGGATATATTCACAATAGTATAAAGAAACTGGCGAGCGTATGGGCTGAACGGCCTTTTCTCGCCATTCATGTTATGTTATGTTATGTTAAGACCTGAGTAGGCTTGGGCCACTTATCAAAATGTTATCGTTATTGTGATATCTGGTACCATGTTGTATTTTTAATACCGCAACATTGTGAAAGAACATAAGTGTTGTCTCCTCTGGTTTTAAATGTTCCTTTGCAGTAAAAGGATGCAATTTTTTGCTCTCATTAAACTGTTCTTGCTGTTGCCTGTAACTGCTTGGTCATCGTAGTCGCTTTCATAATGACTGTTTATCAAAATCATAACATTGTGTTAATATTTTCTGGAAGCACTAACGGTTATCGCCGTAATGTCCGCTCCACATCACTATCGAGGAATGTGGTCAAAAATACTGGGTTCATTAATTGTCCTTATCGCCCGGCCCTGGGCCTGAGTGGACGCTATCGGGTGTTTAGACAATAAAATTGCTCCAGGTCTGTCAATGCAGTGTGTACCCCCATGATTTTATTTAGTAATAGGTGTTTCTGATACTGTAAAACCTAACTCTGTGAAGAAATACTGTCAGCTTTAGTCATCATCTTTGCTAAAATTCCGTACTAGCCAATAGTGCTGTGGGGTTTGGTCACCCTGGTGTGAATGACCTTCTGATGCAAATTGCTGTATCATCCACAAACAGATGAAAATCCCCCTATTATCAGCCATGACTGATTTATTGTAGCCCCCGGAACAAGTCAGGGCTACTTTGCATTTGGCCTCATCGCTGTAGAGATTTCCTTATGGACGCTCTAAGGGCCACAAATTTAAAGCTAGTTCTTTTATATTTGGTATTTATATGGAAAGTGATTAGGACACAGCGCCTATCGGTTTTTGTTGCCATGGCAACAGAATTGACAAAATAATAGAGAATTTTGTGTCAAAAATAAGCTAAAATGAAGATTGTGGGCGATTTGGGGCTACACCCTATCGGTCGCGGGCGACCCGAACTGTCTAGTTTCACTGGTGTGATGAACATGATGAGGGCTGTGTGGAGGGGGTTGAGTGATGGTGCGCATTATCTGTGCAGATGTGATACCTGTCGGGCCGTGTCTGACTGCTCCCATTCCCTCTCACCCTGCAGGCCTGCTGACCGCCACCGTGGCGTCTCGGATTCACCGCGCCGCCCAACCCGCACTGCTGTATCTCGTTCCCTTCACCTTGCTGCCTCTGCTTACCATGGCCTACCTGAAGGTGTGTGTGTGTGTGTGTGTGTCTGCACTATGAACACCAGGATTTCAATGGACAGTGACACATTTTTACCCTCTTGGGGGGGGAAAAACATTTTCTGAAGAGGTCTTGTCGTCTTGATCGTCCATCCCTCCGCCCTTTTGTGGGTGTGTCCCCACAACAGACTTACAAAATGCGCAAGTGCAGTGCAATACCCATTTGCACCACTGGAGGCTGCCGTATTGGAGCAAAATTTGCTTCAAGGGAATCTTAACCCTTTGAACGCCACAGGCAAATATAGTTGCCCAATGGTGCAAGATATCAAAACCAGATGCTGTTAAAAACCGGTCATGTGTCAACTTGTTTTAAAAGAGCTCCCGCAGGGGAGCCAGATTTACCTCAAATTTGGTGTGGAATTTCTGCGGGACAACGTCCTCCAAGACCGTTAAGATTTTCAAAATTTTGGCACTTGTTTTTTTGTGAATTTTCTTTTTTTTTGTCCTTGTCATCTCTTGTGCAGTTACCTACCAATGACTCATCATGTTTCCCATCATTCAGGGGTCTCCATCAAGGTCAAGGTCAATTTTTGGTAAATTTGAAGGGCTGACGAAACCCTTTTTTTTTTGAGTAGCTTTGATCGGATCGACTTCAAACTTGGTGTGAATGCAGTATATGCTCAGGCGCTCGGCTAATTAGTTTTTGGTGGCGATCGACCTTGACCTTCATGGTTTCCGCTGAAGGTCGAAAATTTTTGACTCAGGTCAAATTTTGAACTTGCAGGAACTATGTCGCGTAATTCCTCATATGAAAGCCCTTGATGACCGCTTTCCAGATCAGTCAAAATTTCTGCGCTGTGACGTTATTTGGTGACGTTATGACGAAAAAACTGATTTTTACCGGAAATTTTTCTTGAGCAATTATCTCTGCTCTGCGTGATGCCTGCCCCTTGTGATCTCTTGTACAGTTGCCTACCAATGACTCATCACGATTCCTATCATTCGGGGGACTCCATCAAGGTCAAAGGTCAAGGTCAATTTTTGGTCAATTTGAGGGAAACCCTTATTTTTGAGTAGCTTTGATCGAATCGACTTCTAACTTGTGAATGTAGTGTATGGTCTGCCGCTTAGCTGGTTAGTTTTTGGTGGCGATCGGCCTTGATCTTCATGGTTCTCGCTGAAAAAAAACGACCCTTTTGGCAAGATACCGTTCAACCTTTGGCTGACATCCTTCATTTTTTTTTTTTTTTTTTAATCTTGAAATGTAATGGTTAGATTCACTGCAAATTTGAAATGGAGCATCCCTGGGACAGTGCCCACCACGTTTGTTCACAGTTTTCAAAATAAATTTGTCTTAATTTTGCTCATCAGAGAACTTCAAAAATGTTATTTATTTGTCTTGCTTGGTATTGAATTTACGGAAAGGTCATTCTCAAGGTCAGCAAGCATGACATTGCTCATATCCACTTTAATACTGTATTTACATGGTTAAAATAGTAGGGGACTGATGAGTGATGTAATGGGTTATCTGCCCTTCATGTCGAAGTGACCTACAGGAATCTGGCAGATGCCAGTGTCTCACTTGTTTGCCGGTGAGCTATAGGGCATTTGGTCCCATTTTTAACATTTTGGCTGCATTTCTATTGCATGTAACTTTAACTGCTGGAGGTCTGTGACACACACACACCATCAGCCGCTCCTGATGCTCTGGCGGGCCCGTTCCACAGTCCTCTTCAGTTCCTGCTTGTTACAGGGACTTATTGCCCTCAGTCTCCTCTTCAGAATATAAAACGCACATTTGGTTGGATTCAGATCTGGTGATTGACTCTGCCAACAGAACCAAAATAGCAAAGCATGTCACTGTCCAATGAATTACAGTACGCGTGTGTACGCGTGTGCGTGCGCGTGGAGAAGTTCAGTTTGATGCACGTGCATCGTTGTATCTTTCACACTCTTTCTCTCCATCTCCCTCTCGCCATGTCTCTCTCCCTCTCTCAAAATCAAGTTTCTTTATTAGAAGGAAACATGCATAAATACTGCCAGCATTATTTATTTTGTGATGCTTATGGTACAGTAATAATGAAAAGTAAGTTCAGTGATATTGAGTGTGCTAAGGAGTCGTGCTACGCTACAGCTCAGCTGTGCCTGTTTTTCTGACGTCTAAAGTCTTTTCCAGATTCACTGCCAGGGCCCAGCACTGGCAGTATTGCTCCAGCTTAACTGAACATTCTCTCTCTCTCTCTCTCTCTCTCTCTCTCCCCTCCCTCTCTCCGCGCAGGGCGACCTGAGGCGCATGTGGTCGGAGCCCTTCCATGCCAAGTCCAGCAGCTCGCGCTTCCTGGAAGTATGATGGAGCTGGAAGCCCCGCCCCCCCGGAGAACAGAGGGATCCCTGTACTGCAGAGAGAGAGAGAGAGAGAGGGAGAAGCAGGGAGACTGGTCGCACAGGAAGACGGAGGAATACATCTCATCAGCCAAGCTCCCTTGTTTCGAAGGCCTGTTCTCGTTTAAATCCCCTCGCAAACCACGCCCACCCCTGCAGACGGACTGACAATGCCCCGCCCTCTCTCGATCGGGCCACACCCCATCCCCTTAGCCCCTCCCACTTCAATAGGATCACGCCTCTCTCTATCTCTCTTTCTCGGGCTGGAGTTCGGATTCCTCTGCTCTGCGGCGGCCATCTTCGTCCCTTCGCCACCACCTCCCCCCTCATCCCCCCATCCCTCCCCCCCACATCCCTCCATTTGTCCCCACCCCCCTATTTTCAGGACACAGTTGAAGCCTGGCGTACGGACAGCTAAACGGACAGCCGGCGCGGCTCAAAAATTTGTGTGTTTTTGTTTTTTTTGACTTGTTTTGTTTTTTTTTTTTTTATATTTACCTGGTTTGAAAGGACCGCAGGTGTGGAACTGCTCGGTGAACAGAATTGTGGGTAATGAGTTGGCATGAGCACCACAGGAAGCCGTGGCACAGTCTGTGGGTCCCAGACGCCCCGAAACGCAGCAAGGCCGTGACCCCTTACCTCTCTCCACTCTCTCCCCCTCTCTTCATCTCTCATTCCTCTTCCCCAGGTCCTCACAGATGCATTTATTTTATTTACAAGATTTTATTCTTGGATCATAGATGTAAAGGTTTACGAACCTGAGGGCGTATGCCTGGGTGTGTGTGTTCATGTGATTGCGTACGCATGTATGCCGGTGTGCGCCTGCAGGTGTATGTCTGTGCGCCTGCCTGTTTGCACAGGCTTGCGCTTGCGTTTGTGTGTGTGTCTGTGTGTGTAAATATGTAAATCCACCTTATATGAAGTCTGCTTTGGCTCGTGGGCGGATCCCTTACGGAGTAGCGCCCAGGAAAATGTGGTTTCTCTGGTTCAGACCTGAATACCTTTCTGAATGAAAGCGTGTGAGAATGAACTCCGGTGGCAGACGTGTTGCTGAGATGAACCAGCTCTGTGGGTTTAGCCTGTTATTTAATTTCTGTTGTTATTTTTGGCACCTCTGTTCGAAAGCTCACCTGGATTACCCTTCTCAACACTTGTGCTGTAATACTCTTCTCAGCTCCAAGTGGCACAACTGGACCAATCAGATGGTTTGTAGCGGGTGGGGTTGAGACTGGCCGGTGCCGGTCGGCCCGATCCGACCTTTATCCCTCCTCTTTTTGTTTGACCCTCCCACCTCCTGTTCCCCCTTCCCCCCTCGCGGACCCTCTCCGGCCTTGCATGCCAAGTGCACATTGTGTGAGCTGCCACAACAACCGAACTGTGTCGCCGAGACGACCGTCGCTACCTGCCCTCACAGTCCCCTGGGCCAGTGGGCGGAGCCTGGTGGGGAGGGGGCGGTTGGGACTGCTCTGACCTTTCACCCCAGCCAGTCTGGAGGGGGGTGGAGAGGTGGAGCGGCGACAGATGTGGACAGACAGACGGAATGGTCCCCAACGCCCCCCGCACATCGTCGACTGTTACTCGCCCACGGTCACACCTGTCGCTCATTCGCCATCGCATTCCGGACGTACATATTACCGACGCTGATCGCGATGATACTGACGAGGAAGTTAATGATTTAAAACACAAAAAAGACGTTTTTTATGGAAGAGTGGTTTCTTTTATCCCCACATTTGTATTGTTTGTTTCTCTCCCTCGCTTTTCTTTTTCTCCTGTTCGTGCTGTAGTCTAGATTTCATTTTATACGCTTTTTGTCTTTCCTTCATTTTCTCCTGTTCTCCCTTTTTCTAGCAGAGGACACACTGGCTCTGCCAAAACAAAACAAAAAAAAAAAAAACCTTCACGTTACAGCTGAATGGATTCTGTATTAAAAAAAAGAGTAAAACAGTTTAAAAAAAACTAAAAAAAAAAAATCAACTGTGTAGTGATCATGGTTCCTGAAGAAAAAAATGAACCTAAAGCATTTCATCCCCTCTTAACCCTGTCCAGCCTGGATTCCACTGTAAATAAAGATGACTCTAACTGTAGGCCTCCTCATCCTTCTGTTCGTTTGTGACCTGTACTCCTGACTGGGTGTAGGTGGGGGGTGGGGGAGGGGTGATAGGTCATGTTTTTGAAAGTGCCCCTTTAACTGCTGGGAATTTAGCGTTGCAGCGATGAGACGGCAAGCAGTATTCGGGCTTTAACCGCCATAAGGCCACCTTAAAAGACTGAATTTCTCCATCTGTATTCAGACAAAATGTTACTTAAGCCCTTACGCTTGGGGTGGCTGGCAGTTTTTTTTTCTTTTCTTTTCTTCCCTCCCCCCAGATCTATGTAACCATTTGACTCAGAGGTCAAATTTATTCCCAGTACATCTAGTATTATAAAAAATAAATAAAATTGGTTATTTGGAGGATTTGGCCCAACTGATCTGTGATGGCAATCCGGTACCTGCCACTTTGGCCGCTTGGCAAAAGGCGCTGTCGCAAAGCATCAGAAAAGCAGTACTGGGGCGTAACTAGAGGTTGGCATTGACAATGTAGTGATTGGCTCGGCTTCGGTAAGGAACGATGGGATTGAGAATTTGAACGGAGTTCCATGGGGGTAATACTGATGAGTTCTCATTATTTCATCGCTCTCTAGTGGCCAGACCGCGCACCTACAGGCTACCGAATAGTAAAATCTTGCTCCACGGAGCCAATTCGTGGTCAGAGGTTTACTCATTGAATAAAAGGAAAGCTAGTTAAATTTATAGAAACTGAACATTATTTGAAAACAAGCAGGTATAAAATGGATTATATGAATGGTTGAAATATGTTGTATAGAAATTGCTGTAAGGAGAAACGGAAGTCAGGAAATGTGGCCTACATTTCCGTAATTGAGTACAATTTGATAATCTTGTTTTCACTTGAGAATATTTGCCTTTTTTTTAGCTACGGAATTGTCTTTTTTCCGATTCTGCTCTTTTCGTTTCGGAACTGTTTTGGCTTAGTATTGTTACCCCTGCGCCATATGGCACCGTAGGATTCTTCTTGAACCTTCAGTGTGGAATAATAACGGTCGTGTGCGTCAGTGTCAGGAGAACCATGTCTGCCGCCTCATCCCGATGCTGGCAGGAACGAATATTGGCTCTACATCGGCGCGCTCCGTTCTATCCGGGTTTTGGAAAGCGGTGGAAAACCGAATTGATGTGTTAGACGCCTGTTTTATATTTAAAAAAGGCTTTCGCGGAGATTGTGGTTGTATCCTGATTTAGCAGCTGCAGTAGCCTGATGGTGTAATACTCTTTAAAATATAGTTTGCTACAAATCAGCAAAGCGCCTGCAGTGATGTAAATAAATGTGACTGAAATGTTTATTTTAATTATGTCCACTTAACACTGGTTCAACAGCCACTTCCATTCCAGACTGTTCTGTTGATTTACAATCCTTGCATTGACTAATTATTTGCTTGTCAATTACATATGTATTAGTCGTTCAATAATTGCTTTAATTAGTGTTCCTTGGGCTGTTGAGGGGGAAAAAAGTCATTCTTATGCAGTTTCCAAGGAGGGTTTGCGCACATGTGCTTTGCGTCATGGGCATGCGTTTTTTTTATTTTTATTTTTTTGTATAAATAGTATATACTGTAATTGTACATTAGAAAAAGCGGTCTTGGGTGAAAATGACGGCGCGGGTCGTCCGCAGAAAACATGTATCACCGAAATATTGTGCGTTTTAGCATTCCAGCAATGATTGTTGCCGCTGTTTTAAAAAAAAAAAAAAAAAAACTTAAATACTGTTTTGATGGCCAAAGGAGCTACAAAACCAATGAAGTTGGCACATTATGTACATCGTAGATAAAAACAGAATACAATGATTTGCAAATCCTTTTCAACTTGTATTCAATTGAATACACTGCAAAGACGAGATGTTTAATGTTCAAACTGAGAAACTTTATTTCTTTTCTTTGCAAATAATCATTAACTTAGAATTTAAAGGCTGCAACACATTGCAAAAAAGTTGGCACAGGGTCCTTTTTACCACTGTGTTACATCGCCTTTCCTTTAAATGACACTCTGTAAACGTTTGGGAACTGAGGAGACCAATTTTTGAAGATTTTCAGGTGGGACTCTTTCCCATTCTTGCTTGATGTACAGCTTAAGTTGTTCAACAGTCCGGGGTCTCCGTTGTCGTATTTTATGCTTTATAATGCGCCACACATTTTCAATGGGAGACAGGTCGGGACTACAGGCAGGCCAGTCTAGTACCCGCACTCTTTTACTATGGAGCCATGCTGTTGTAACACGTGCAGAATGTGGCTTGGCATTGTCTTGCTGAAATAAGCAGGGGCGTCCATGAAAAAGGCGTTGCTTGGATGGCAGCATATGTTGCTCCAAAACCTGTATGTACCTTTCAGCATTAATGGTGCCTTCACATATGTGTAAGTTGCCCATGCCTTGGGTACTAATACACCCCCATACCATCACAGATGCTGGCTTTTGAACTTTGCGCCTATAACAGTCCGGATGGTTCTTTTCCTCTTTGGTCCAGAGGACACGACGTCCACAGTTTTCAAAAACAATTTGAAATGTGGACTCGTCAGACTACGGAACACTTTTCCACTTTGCATCAGTCCATCTTAGATGAGCTTGGGCCCAGCGAAGCCGGCGGCGTTTCTGGGTGCTGTTGATAAATGGATTTCGCTTTGCATT
Organism: Gymnothorax reevesii; assembly: GCA_029721435.1. Classification (NCBI taxonomy): domain Eukaryota; kingdom Metazoa; phylum Chordata; class Actinopteri; order Anguilliformes; family Muraenidae; genus Gymnothorax; species Gymnothorax reevesii. Next base: position 12,914,990 of record CM056583.1, on the reverse strand, counting down.
GTAGAGTTTTAACTTGCAATTGCAGATGTAGCGACGAACTGTAGTTACTGACAGTGGTTTTCTGAAGTGTTCCTGAGCCCATGTGGTGATGTCCTTTACACACTGATGTCGGTTTTTGATGCAGTACCGCCTGAGGGATCGAAGGTCACGGGCATTCAATGTTGGTTTTCGGCCTTGTCGCTTACATGCAGTGATTTCTTCAGATTCTCTGAACCTTTTGACGATATTACGGACCGTAGATGATGAAATCCCTAAATTTCTTGCAATAGCTCGTTGAGGAATGTTGTTTTTAGACTGTTCGACAATCAGCTCACGCATTTGTTCACTAAGTGGTGACCCTCGCCCCATCCTTGTTTGTGAATGACTGAGCATTTCAGGGAAGCTGCTTTTATGCCCTATCATGGCACCCACCTGTTCCCATTTAGCCCGTTCACCTGTGGGATGTTCCAAATTAGTGTTTGATGAGCATTCCTCAACTCTCTCAGTCTTTTTTGCCACTTGTGCCAGCTTTTTTGAAACATGTTGCAGGCATCAAATTCCAAATGAGCTAATATTTGCAAAAAATTACAAAGTTTACCTGTTTGAACATTAAGTAACTTGTCTTTGCAGTGTATTCAATTGAATATAGGTTGAAAAGGATTTGCAAATCATTGTATTCTGTTTTTATTTACGATTTATACAACGTTCCAGCTTCACTGGTTTTGGGTTTTGTAGTTCGAAACATTCCTAATTCATTTTTGCTGTGTGAATTAACTGTGGACCATTGGGCATAGGAAAATACTTGCAAAGAAGAGTTGCTTTTAATGCATTGATGCTGATGGGAACGCCACTGTTTGCATCAGGGTTGCCAGGGATCTTCTGGCCTGTGGGCTTCTGTGCCCAGCCAAGCAATGCACACCTCACACAGCAGCTGTAGATCTCCTTGAGCTGGTGTCAGTCTAATCAGATGTGTTAAATTATGAAGACTGAATCTTAGGATGACATGGTTGGGCAGGCCTGCTGTAGCTGTTGAGGTGTGCTTTGTTAGGGTTGGGGCGAAAACGTACCAGATGGTCGATTTTCTGGAGCATGGTTGTGCAGTTCTTGTTTTGATTCTTCTGCTAGTGCGCGCTCTCTCTCTCTCTCTCTCTCTCGCTCTCATTTTTATGCAATATTCTGCCTCCCCCGCAGAGACCTTTTTCAGACCATAAAAATGAAACACTTATTTTGATTGATAGAACATTGTTGCCATGGGTACATACAGTTTGGGCAAGTGGCCTACATTTGAAAGCTTACCTACCCAGGGTCTCATACATATTTTATACTTGATCCAAAAGTGATCTGCTCTCTTGTTAATTGCGACCAGGATTTAAGGTCTTCCAGAGGATTTGGAAGGAAAAGGGTTAAGCTGAGCGTTAGTGAAGACTGCATATTCACCTTGCCTGCAAGCAATAACTGGAGAGACGGGTTAAATTTCATTCCATTTCTGGAAATGAATTGGTGTCATTGCAGGTTTGTCGGGCTCTGATCATTCTCAGATAAGCTAAGCGTGTGAATGACATTTGTTCGAAAAGGCGGCTCGCGTGCACGTGAGGGAAACGACTTGAGAATTGAATTGTCTTAGAGGGCGCCCAACTCTCCCGCATTCGGCATGAGATTCAGTGGCATATTCGCATTCCCGTTCTGTATATCAGCAATTATTCAATCAGCGCTTTTGTAAGAGATTCTCGGGCGGAATTGAAGTCCTTGTGCATAGAGGTTTATCAGTTTCGCATGCGTCACGGTGGATTTCACCACTAGTAACATTGAAATCAGTTATGACTCCGGACTTCTCACACTTTTCTTTACTCGGGTTGAAAGCAGCGGAATGGCATAAATGTTTCGGGTGGTTTTATTTCATTTAAACAATTTGAACAATCGTGAAACATGCATTGCATTGATTGAATAATTGCTGACTACGGCACGGGAACATGAATATGCCACTAAATCTCACCTGGAATGCGGGAGAGTTGGGAGCCCAAATACGTGATGGTAGAGATATTTTAAAAAATGGACATTATATTCCATCTCCATGTGTCTATAAGCATGGTCCTGCCGTATTTGAAATTTCTCTGAAACAACACAAATATTCGATCAGGGTGTTCTTTAATGAAAACTAATGCAGAAATCACTGCAGGCACTTAAAAGCAATAAAATATATGGACACTAATTTAGAATCTAAGAGAGCCCCCAATAACCATCTACTCTTCAAAGGGTTAATAAGCCAAACTCTCATTTTGCTGATCTGTCAACAGCTTGTACTGAGCTTATTAAATGTCCTTAAGTGTTCTGCTGACCTGTGGGCTTTTACGGTTACCCTAACAAGACACACCTCCGGAAAAGGCGAGTGAAGATCACATGTTCACCTTGCCTGCAAACTATTACTGCATGGCAAAACGGCCAAATTTAATTTAGTTTCAGGAAATGAATACGTAAAATGCCTACAAAAGAAGAACATCGCCCTGTTCCAGAATGGAGGCAGTTTAAGTGACTTGTTCCTAGTGCTGCAGTACCTTCTCAACCTCTCGATGTTATGCTGGTCCATCAAAGACTGCACGATCTTGACTCGATGATGGGAGTCTGTCTCTCAGACAGCTGGTTGATTGAATCTCTATCAGGTTTTTCCTTAATCTTGTTCCCACTGTTATGGCTCCAATTTGTTATGACATATAAGACAGCAAGGGATGACAGACAATATTTTAAAACTAAAACAGATTTAATTCAACAAAGACTAATACTAACCTACAATTTATATGACTGACCAAGATTGATAATCTACAAGAAAAAAAATATTTACAGTCCCGAGAGATGGGTTTGCTTGGAGATGTTCCGGGTGAGGAAAATGCTCCAACACAGGCAAAAATCCACAAAAAGCTTCACAGGTCTTGAACAGAGTGACAGGTCTGGTCACATGTATCCTTCTCCTTGCAATTTCTCATACTACTATACTCTCTCAATTTTCTTCCTTATATACTCTTTTGCAGACCCCTCCCACCTTTTAGACTTTTTTTTAATTCTCTGGGACTTTCTCTCTCGGACATGCCCAGGGCATGCCTAAACCTAGCTCCAGTCTGGCTTAACCAAAAAAAAGGTCAGTACTGCCATCTAGTGGCTTCTTTTCACATTACACCACCTGTGCCCAAATGTGTAGTTAGTAATTCTTGGTCCCAGAAAAATGATTGGTTTTGGCCTCTTTTAAAACAAGGCAATCAGAGATAGCAGACCTGGCCCCAGCCACGGGCTGACAGACAGACTGACAGAAACACACACACACACACACAGACAGACATGATCACTGCTTAACCTGGCCCCCTAGGGGAGGGGCCAGGTAATATTACATTGGATCATATTCTGTACTCGGCCCACATCGCCACATGGCATGGGACTTGCGTTGTTTTGCTAGCATTGTAGACCCAGGTGAGTCAAATTATGGTTGAAATCAAAACCTAAGGAATGATTGATCTCCAGGAACAGATTTGGTTACGCAACTGCTGTGCACGCTATTAACAGTTTAGCCACGTCCTGCTCTGATATGATGTGCTGAACACTTCCATAATTTTTGTGATCTGTCGTATAAATGAAGCCATCGCGTGATGCTCTGGCAGTGCCGCGGCTTACTAATCCGGCTCTATTCCGGTCATGCTCATTTGGTTCACTTCCGTCTGAGTGATGGGTGAAGATTTTTGACTTTCATGTTGATGTGTGGGAGCAGGAATTGAAAGGAAGACGACCGATGTGGTTGCATAGAAAGGTCGGGGGTGCGTGGGTATTGTTGGGGCTACAGATTTCCAGATTTGCAGGGTGGCGGGGACAACTTTTCGAAATTAATGAAGGAACTGCTACCTAATTGGCTGAATTGACTGTCATCAGTATGTCTCAAATCTCAGGAATGTAGCAGATGATACTGTCAGACATGGAACGTTTTGTTGGCCAGTCAGCTGGTGGTTCTTTCTTGAAAATTAATGAGTTCTCCCCTGCCATCCTGCACTTCAGATATTGGCACGAGGCCTCATTCCAATCACATATATTTCATTGCTTCCTTCCATGAATCTAGTGTAGAAACTACATAAGATTTGCCCTCATATAGGAAAAACCAGTGCATTATCTGGGGGGAGGGGGGGGGGGGTAATAATTTCTGAGGATGTTATGCCTCTGGAGAGGCGAGAACGTCATTGAACTTTTGGGTAAGTATTTTCACTTTGGAATGTGTGACGTGCAAATGATTGACTAGCGAATCTACCATTCCCAGCTACCATGGCTGTTACTGCGACTGACTTCGCGTCACTTGACAAAATGATGGTTTGAAGGCGCTAGAATGTTCCATTTCATTAATTTACAGGTCATCAGTACCCACCCTATCTTCAGTGCCTTTGTGTTGTTCTGTTGTCTCCCTGATGGCTGGTGTTGCGCATTTGAAAAGGACGGAAGGGTGTGAAAGTTGATGAATGAGGTCTGAGTGTCGTTATGTGCAGTGTACTGTATAGGCGAGGCACAGAGACAGTGGGCACCAGACAAAGACTGCGAGCGAGAGAGCGAATGTGCGGAAGAGAGACATACTGAAATGGTTGAGCCGATGAGGTCATCATTATACAATGTATCCTGTCCTAAAATTTAACCACTCACATACAGTGGTGTAAAGTCCTCGGGTTCGAAGGTAAAGGTCCTGCCCTGTTTTTTTTAATCACAGTTGCAACTGCTGGATCTTTACAAGCTCGTAATTTGTCTTAATTATGTGCATTTATGTTTAGAGCAGTTACCTCTTTAAAGGTCCCCTATCACATCATCGTGTGCACAGCCAACTAGCTAATCCAGGCCTTTTCATTATCTTGTCCTTTGTGACATCACATTAAGTGACTGCCCAGAGGCACGAGGGACTGATCAACTTCAGCCTACCTGTTAATCAGTTCCTTCACCATTCTGGGTGATTTCTTCACCTCATGATGTCACTGAGAACCAATTTCAAAGTTGTTTGTGATGGCTAATTGGCTGTGCACCTGGTGTCGTGATGGGGACCTTTTAAGCCGTATTTTAGAGTGCTATGAAGAAAAAAATATCACTTTGTGCAACATTTGCAACAACAGCATGAAAGAGGAGGGAAAGTACAATCAAAGTTTACAACCTAATTAATGACACTGCAGACGTGATTGCAAAAACAGATTCTCAGGTGAGCAAACGCCTGAAAAATATGCTTTTTTCCATATTTGTGTTATTTAGTTCAAGCAAAACTTTTTTTTTTTGAAAAAACTCAACACCAGTCCTCAATAACTTGAATTGGAGCTTACTGAATTTCTTAATGCCTAATTAAATCTGTTTAATGATGTTGTAACTTGAAATTGCTTGCAGTTCGGAGGAATAAACACAATAAATTTGAAAGTCTTTTGTCTCCCAACTCGGCAGACCGGTACCGGCAGGCTAGAAGGACTGCAGCTGCAGAAGTTGCTGAAGCAAAAACTCTGGTTCGGGAGGAGTTTGGGGGGCTATGGAGAAGGACTTTCGGGTGGCCTCAAAGAGGTTCTGGCAAACTGTCGGACAACTCAGGAAAGGGAGGCAGGACTTTGCTTAGGCTGTTTTCAGGAGGCATGAGGAACTACTGACCTCGAGTGAGGATATCGTTTGGTGGCGGAAGGAGCACTTTGAGGGACTCCTCAATCCAACAGACATGTCCTCCATTGAGGAGGCAGGGACGGAGGACTCCGGAAGTCATCGCCCATTTCTCTGGTGGAAGTCACTGAGGTGGTAAGAAAGCTCCACAATGGCAAGTCACCAGGGATGCATGAGATTCATCCCGAGATGCTGAAGGCCCTGGATATTGTTAGGCTGTCGTGGCTGTTGGGTACAGTACCCGTGGACTGGCAAACTGGGGTGGTGGTTCCCATTTTTAAAAATGGGGACCGGAGGGTGTGGTCCAACTATAAGCGGATCACACTGCTCAGCTTCTCAGGAAATGTCTGTGCCAGGGTACTTGAAAGGAGGCTCGGCCCGATTGTTGAACCTTGGATTCAGGAGAAACTATGCAGGTTCCGTTCCGCCCATGGAACAGTGGACTAACTTTGTACTCTGGCTCGGATACTAGAGAGATCGTGGGAGTTTGCCTATCCAGTCTATATGCGTTTTGTGGACTTGGAGATGGCTTATGACCATGTCCCACAAGATATCCTGTGGGGGGGTGCTGCGGGAGTATGGGGCTCCAGCGCTGTTAATTCCAGCCATTCGATCCCTGCACAACCAAAGCTGGAGTTGTGCCCACATTCTCGGCGCCAAGTTGGAAGGATATCAAGGCGCATCTAAGGTTTTGCGGACATCCAGTTTGGCGGCCTCAGGATTGCATCTCTGCTGTTTGCAGATGATGTGATCCTGCTGGCTCCATCACGCTGTCTTCTCCAATGTGCACTGGAGTGGTTTGCGGCTGAGTGTGAAGCAGTTGATATGAGTATCAGCTCCTCCAAATGTGAGGCTATAGTTCTCTCCCGGAAAAAGGTGGATAGTCCCCTTCAGGTGGGGGATGAGTCGTTACGCCAAGTGGAGGAGTTAAAGTATCTCGGTCTTGTTCACGAGGGAAGGAAAGATGGAGCATGAGATTGACAGACAGATAGCTGCAGCATCTGTAGTGAAGCGGGTGTTGTACCAGTCTATTGTGGTGAAGAAGGACCTGAGCATAAAAGCGAAGCTCTCAATTTACTGGTCGCTCTACGTTCCAACTCTCACCTATGGCCACAAGCTTTGGGTAGTGACCAAAAGAATAAGATTATGAATACAAGCTGCAAAAATGAACTTTCTCCAGAGGGTGGCCGGGCTGACCCTTGGGGATAAGGTGAGGAGCTCGGACATCCAGGAGCGGCTCAGAGTAGAACCGCTGCTCCTCCGCATCGAGAGGAGTCAGTTGAGGTGGTTCGGGCATCTAGTCTAGATGCCTCCCGGACGCCTCCCTTTAGAGGTTTTCCAGGCACGACCAACTGGGAGGAGCCCCAAGGCGGGGCCAGGACACGCTGGAGGGATTATATCTCCTGGCTGGCCTGGGAACAGCTCGGGGTTTGCCGGGTAGAGTTGGAGGAAGTGGCTGGGGAGGGGGGATACCTGGGCCTCTCTAATTAGTCTGTAACCCCCGCGACCCGGCCCCGGACAAGTGGCAGAAAATTGATGGATGGTCTTTTAATCTTCGCGGCTGGGTAGGTGTAATGTGAATAGAGGCCACTAGATGGCAGTATTTACCTTTTTTTTTGTTGAGCCCAGACTGGAGCTAGGTTTGGACATGTTCTGGGCATGTCTGGGGCAAGTCCCAGAAAAAAAAAAAAAAAGAGCTCTAAATGTGGGTGGGGTCTGCAAAAGAGTATATAATGAGGAGAATTGAGACAGTAAAGTAGTAGGAGAAATTGCAAGGAGAAGGCTACATGTGACCAGACCTGTCATTCTGTTCAAGACCTGTGAAGCTTTTTGTGGATTTTTGCCTGTGTTAGAGCATTTTCCTCACCCAGGACATCACCAAGCAACCCAACCAAAGGGACTGTAAATATTTTTGTTCTTGTATCTGATCAATCTTGATCATTAGAGTAGATAGTAGATTAGATAAAGTGTTTGTTTGTTTAAATGTGATTAAGTTCTAAAATTGTGTCTGTCATCCCTTGCTGTTGTAAATGTAATAACAATTAGGGGCCACAACAGTAGGAGAGTGGTTGGCTACTTGACTGGTGGCTGTTGAATTGCTGGTTGAAGCCCATGGTGTGGCCCTTAGGCAAGGTCATTTAATCCCAAAATGGCTCCAAGGTTTTTACCCATTTTTCTCTATCCCTCCTCACTCACCTCACTTACTCTGGGAGACATGTCTGTAAGAGTATCTTTGAAATGAGAAATCTCCTTTATGGAACTTTGCCTGGATAAATAAATGTAAAAAAAAGTTTCTGCTTTAAAATACCAAATACCCCCTAAATAAGACCGATTAACATCTTATCTAAATCCTACGACTGCGATTGCAGTTGAAACAACGACCTGCATGCACTGGGGGACCCCAGGACTTACTGATCCAGCAGATTTGATCTGCATTTGCAGGTGCCAGAATTATGCGTACTTGCAGATTTATCGAGGTGACTGAAAGAAATCACGCACACATACCTTCCTAGCCAAGACCGCTAGACTCAACCGTGAGGACACGTCGGTAAATGCCTTCTGCACGGAGATATGAGCAACTTCCTCCGAAGCAGCGTGGTTCAAACACTAGTTGCCATGTCTTCAAATCCCGACATGCAACGGTAAGTCAGGGAATTCCCAAAATGGCCGCGCCCCTTTGGAGGAAGTTTTCTCATATCTCCGTGCGGACGGTATCTACCGGCGTGTCCTCGCAGCTGAGTCTAGCTGTCTTCGCTAGGGAAGGTGTGTGTGTTTGATTTGTTATGATCCGAAGAGTGGGGGAAATGTTACAGACGTAGAGCGATAAAGTATGCCTGAAGTGAATGGATCACATAGTGTCTCTGTGGGTGTACACTGAAAGTCACATTTGTAAATATCCACCCACAGAGGCAAGCACGGTCTACATAGGACTCCTTTTATAGTTAAAATGACAAGGAGACATGGCACTAATTTGACGGTTAAATTCAGTCCGTTTATAACAGTGTTGGAAAGCCGAACTTCATTTCGTTGCTTTGTTGCGACCGCGTGTGTGCATGGTGCAAACCAGCTTGCCCGAGTGCTTTTGAATGGAAATGCATTGTGACAGGACTGGACATTTTGTCCGATGTAAGCGAAAATCCGTTGTATTAAATCTGGTATATTCAATGTTTATTACATGGAAAAACATTACAGAAAAAAATGGGACATTAGCTGTTGTCCGGTATGAGCGAGTTTCCGTTTTATACGAGGACAATTCGGGCGAGTTCTACTGTATTTTCCTATGAACGTCTGCCCCGATATACATACACAAGATGGCGACCGAGTGCTGCCGCAGAAACAAAGACTTTGTCCAATCTAGTGTTTTTATGTCTGTGGACCGACCACCCAAGCTCAACCTCCTCCCAGCTGAGCTCACAGATGTTTGTCGCCCTCCTCTGGTTACATATGTGAACCACAGCCCTTTGAGCACATTGAGTACAAAACAGCAGAACATCAGCTCCTCGGTCGTCAGTGCCCTACTGTGCTTGTCCTCCCAGGATTATTAATTGCAATTTGACTGCCAGTGTGAAGTACGCCCCCACATCTTCAGACAATTGGAGAGAGAGACTTCAGAAAATTAGACTTTATTCAGGAATATGAACCAGTACAAAGCAAAGGCTTCGTTGCGCAAGAAGAACTGAACTTCTACTTGTCCACATCCAGTCTTTATACTTTCATCACAGGAATTTTTTTCCAAATATGGTTTACCATCCTCTCCAGCTACAATGGTTCAACAGCGTGATGATGTCTTCTTACTTGTTTTTCAATGGTTCAGTAATGTAACATCTGCTTTTTACTTGCTTTTTATTCTTTTTTCATTGGTTGGCATCATTTACAAAATAACTACTTCAAGGCTACTCAGTTGTTTAAGAGAACCTTTAAATGGGCCATAGGTCGTGCCAGAGACAGTGAGACCAAAACACTGCCTACTTGCCCTGAGAACTGCAACCAAAAGATTACACTCCTCTTACATATTTCCAATACATATAATACATAGGGCTGTGCTACTATAATCAAAACTAGAAATCAACTAATCATATATTGATCAAATCAACTGAACAGTTATTAACAGTTCGATCCTTTGGACCTTTTGCGACAGAAACCGTGGGTGTGCGTGCGTGCGTGCGTCACTGCTGCTTGCGTAATATGGTTACTGAATATGATTATTGACTTGCTGCTGAAAATGGTGAGTGATGCTGAAATAATCAGTCCATCTGCATCAGCTCCAAACAGCTCCAGCTTTGCTGTGTTTTGAGGGCAGTTTCAGTCTAAGTGGGCGGTTTTGTTCTTTTGGGGGGGGAAGAAATATCACTATAGCAAACCGACTGAACTTTTTGACTTCTGATGGCCATAATTAACTGTCTGAACAGGGTCATTTTTTCTGTGTTAGTTGTTCTACAATTTTCATTATTTATACGGGTTTTTCATTGAAAAACGACGGCAAAATCAGTCGAGCTGAGGGTGAAAGTTCGATACGGCTGTAGTTTTATTGGAGCCGCGGCGTTAATAATGAAGTACTTCCAGGTAAGCCGATCTCCCTGTATTCAATGAGAGTGAATGGAGCTTGCGTCATACTGAGGACTCCGCCAACTTCTGCGGAGACTGATTCATCAGGCTCAGGGTTCTACCACAGAGACAAACACTCACAGCGTGGTCCATTAATATTTGGACAGATACTCTATCATTGTGTTAGTTTTGTGTGCCACCACAATGGATTTGAAAAGAAACAATCAAGATGTGCTTAAAGTTCAGGCTTTCATCTTCAGTTTGAGTTTTTTCAAAAATATTGCCTGAGCCATGTATGAATTATACCCAATTCATGCATAGCCCTGAAAGTTATTGACACTCAAAAGTAATTGGACAAACTGTATTCAATAAATACATTGTCATTTTTAATACTTGGTGGCAAACCCTTTGCAGTGAATGACTGTCGGAGGTCTGAAACTCTCAGCCATCACCGAACACTGTGGTTCTTCCCGGGCGATGCTCCGCCTGGCTCTCGCCGCAGCTGTCTTCAGTTCCTGACTTATTGTTGGGCAATGGGGGCGTTTTGCCTTCAGCAAGTGAAATGCAGGATCAGTTGGGTTCAGGTCATATGATTGTCTAGTCTAAGATAGAACATTGCACTTTTTTTTTACTTTAAAAAATATTGACTTGTTTTTGCAGCATGCTCCAAAGTCACTGTTCATCTACACTGTAAAGCGTTTTACACTTAGTTCAGATGCATTTGGCTGAATCTCAGCATATAACTTCATACAGTTCAGTATTTCTCCTCCTGGTTTTGTTAACAGTCTCATCACCAGCTTATACTGGATAAACGGCTCAATCAGCAGTCATACATGCCCATACAGAACCGCTCCTCACAGATGAGGAAGTGTGCCTCAGCTCAGGAGGAGTTTATTTCCTTCCCTATATCCTTCCATTCCTGTCTTTCTGTTTCATGTTGAATTTTTGTCATGTTTGTCCAGAGCTATCCAGGCAGTTTTAGATTTTTTTTTTTTCCTTTTTTGGAAAGTTCCCTGTTTTTGAGTCTTGCTGCTAGCTAACATGTTTAAAGCAACCCTTAGTATTTTCTCTGATTAAATGCTCTCTTGTTTGCAGCCTTAAGCTCTGATATGCCCACATCATGGAGAAATGTACCTGATCTGGCCAACTGTTGTGAGGAGTTTTTCTGAACCAGGGAAATGATTCTTCTGTCGTCTCCCACAGTTGTTGTTGATGGTCTTCCTGGCCTTTTTGTATTCCTGAACTCTCCAGTGCTTTATTCTAAAGAACATTCCAGAAAGTTCAGTCGGCCTCATCTAATGGTTTCTCTTTTTCTCTGATGGGTGTTTTTTGATTCTTCAGCCTAATAATGGCTTCCTTTACTGGTACTGACAGCTTTTTGGATTTTATATAAAATATTAACAACAAAAGATTCCTAATGAGAAATTAACTCTTGAAATGAACTGTAGAGGAGAGGAGAGTTCTTGCCTCAAGTGGAGGAGTTCAAGTATCTTGGGGTCTTGTTCACGAGTGAGGGAAGGATGGAGCGTGAGATTGACAGACGAATCGGTGCAGTGGCTGCAGTAATGCGGTCATTGCACCGATCTGTTGCGGTGAAGAAGGAGCCGAGCCGAAAGGCAAAGCTCTCGATTTACCAGTCAATCTACGTTCCTACCCTCACCTATGGGCATGAACTCTGGGTCATGACCGAAAGAACGAGATCTCGGATACAAGCAGCTGAAATGGGTTTCCTCTGCAGATTGGCGGGCCGCTTCTTTAGAGAGAGGGTGAGGAGCTCTGTCACCCGGGAGGAGCTCAGAGTAGAGCCGCTGCTCCTCCACGTCGAGAGGAGCCAGCTGGGGTGGCTCGGACGTCTTTATCGGATGCCCCCTGGACGCCTTCCTGTGAAGGTGTTCCGGGCATGCCCCACCGGGAGGATGCCCCGGGGAAAACCCAGGACACGCTGGAGGGACTATGTCGCTCGGCTGGCCTGGGAACGCCTCGGGATACCCCCGGGAGAACTGGAGGAAGTGTCTGGGGAGAGGGAAGTCTGGGCATCCCTACTTAGACTGCTGCCCCCGCGACCCGGCCCCGGATAAGCGGTAGAAAATGGATGGATGGATGGATGGATGAACTGTAGACCTTTTAGGTGTTCACTTTCAAATTAAATCATTAGGGAATGAAACGCACCTGGCCGTGGAACAGCTGAGCATCCAATAGTCCAAATAGTTTTGGTCACTAAAAAAGGTGGACCTCTTAAAAAATAGCTTACACCTTACACCCAATTTTTGATGTGTCAACCCTTAAATTGAAGCAGAATATCCTCTCTTTGAACTCATATGTACTATTCAATTTCAACTCCAATATTCTATGGTCCACAGCTAAAATAATAATAGCATTGTCTATGTACAAATATTTATGGACCTGTGTTTTTATGACATCCACTTAAAGTGTATAGAATCTATGAATGTTAGCAGCTCTTACAGTCGTGAGCATTTTTGTGGCCAGATTTCTGTCATTAGGCAGGAATCTGCTGTCTTGATTCAAATGTTGCCTTTTGCCAGAAGCAAACTGCCTTTCTGAAATTCATGTAATATTAATATAAAAACAACAACACCAATGCGCAGTAAATTGAACTTAGTGGCTCACAGGGGACTGGTATTAAAAATAATCTGATCTGACCACCATCCTGTTGGCTCATTTTGTTATACTGTTCTTTTTCTGCCCTCCCACCTCCAGAAAAATACAGCCCAATGTCTGTTATTCTCATCATTCGGTTAGTATAGCTGCGGGACGGTGACTTCCTCTTTGGGATCGCATTAACAGCCCAGGGAAGAGTTCTCCACATACACCATCCAGCAAAACTGCGGCACCCAGCTCTGAGATCCCACTCTGTCCATTTCAACTGTTCATTGGACTGGTTGCCAATCAATACCCAATGCAAGTATTCTAGTTTTTCTAGTTTTACGAAGCGTCTGAGTGATTTCCACAGTGGTCACCTGACCCACAGCAGCATCGTGTTCTCGTACGGCGGGATTGTCTGCACTTTGACCCTTTGTTTAAAATCATAAATATGAGCTGAGCACACTTCAATAAACATTATTAGGCATGTGCTGAAATACAAGTTTTCCATCACAATAATTGCTTGGGATTTTTATCGTGGTTTACAGTATAATCGAGATTGTCCTGTATATAAAAACACCTTTATAGAACTTAATATCAAAACATAAACAAGTACAATTATTTCTTGTTTTTGAGCAATACCACAGTTTTTATTGTGTATATATAGTTTGAAGAGTAATATTAAAGAAATCCTTGCTAATTAACTGGATTGTGTGATTAGATAATACCTTGATACAACCTAATTTTAAAACAAAGAAATATTATTATCTCTTGTTTTTGAGCAACAGCACAGTTTTTATTGAATAAAAAGTTTGAAGAGTAATATGAACAAAAAATCTTTGCTAATTAGGAAGATTGTGTGATTAAATAACACCTTGATACAAGTTAATTCTAAAGCATAAAAACACATTATCAATTATATTTGAGCAATGCCACCGTTTTTATTGAATTAAAAGTTTGAAGAGTAATATGAAAGAAATATTTGCTAATTATCAAGACCGAGTGAGAAAAAAACACCCTGATAAAACTTAATTTTAAACAAATATTATGTCTTGTTTTTGAGCAATACCACAGTTTTCATTGGTTAAAAAGTTTTAAGAGTAACTTGAAAGAAATCTATGCAAATTTACAGTTTGCAGGCACGAACTAACACCCAACCACAGAAAAACTTTAGTGCTGATTTGTCAAACCATAGAAAACATGATGAAAGGACAAAATCACTCAACAAACGTTGTCAGCATGACAATATTGAAATGAGCGAATAATTTCAATGCACCCATTAAACACTTCAGCACTCAGCTGGCTCGACAAACCCTAAACTCACAGTCAGGGTTGTCAGTGACCATAGCAGGTAAAATTAGAGCCACCTTTATACCATTGAAAACCCTGGCTTTAGGCTCAAAATATCTCGGTAACTGACTAATCTCACTTTGTCATACACCCTACTGCTGACCCATGGCATCATTTTAGAATCAGAAACACACATATTTCGAGCTTCACCCCCTTTTGAAGGCGGAAAGCTCTGTCTTGCTGATTACTAGCACAGTAGCATACATTACATTTCATCTGTTTACATCTGAGAGCTTGAGTCAGATAGGGCATTCGAATTAAGATCTGAAAGTGAGTTTGCTGTGTACACATGACGGAAGTTCGAATTTGAAGTAATTGTAGCCCAATGGACGGAAATATTGCTGGGTTATTTTAATGATATTTTGCCTTCCCTACAATAGCCCTATCATACAAGAGAATTATCACGCTTTACGGTGTTATTGGACACCGGCACATGCTGAGCTGTAATACTGTGATGTATATTGTGTATAAGCAAAGGAATTCATGAGCACTGCCTTTGAATTATGCAGCAATATTGCAAAACAAAAAATAAATAAACAATAAAACCTGCCCTCCAGAAGGCGGGAGGCTTCTATGCTGTTGTTTGCGCAAAAGCAGGAAAAACCCTTTCCCCGCCCGACGACTCGCCGCCACGGCAACTGTGGGGTGACAAAAAGGCCCTGAGTGTTCTGTGGCCTGCAGCTGAATAATTAATTGTCAGAAATCTGTCGGAGAAAACGGAGCGGGTGAAATCCTGAGGGTGAGCCAATCAGAAGCCACGATTAGAGGCACCGCTGAAAGATGGGGGCATGCTCAGATTGCAGCTCTCTACTTTTGCTGCAGGCACTGCGACCTGTACTGCAGCAATACTGAACCATGGGTTCAATGCAATGACCCATTCGACCCTCAATCCCTCCTTTCCTCACTCATAGCTCCTTCCACAGAGGAGGCAAGAAGTTGAGACAAGAAAAGGAAGTGAAGGTGGAATTTTAGAGAATGTGGTTTGAATAAAAGGAATATCCTTTCTACGTTTTAATTGACATTTTTCATAAGATTCAAAGCATGGAAGATGCATGTTCTGTAGACTTTCATAACAAAATTTTCCATAAATATTGTTATGACTTGGAAAAATCACAACAAAGAAAACTGAAAAGTACAACTAAAACAAATTTATTCTTTAATAAAAAAGTTGTACAAAAAATGATCCACTATTTAAATTCTCTAATAACACTCTGCCACTATTTGACTGTTGCCAAAACAAAACTCTGGTCTGCTCTCTTCTGCTGTCTCTCTCTTTGTTGTCTGTCTCCCCTGTGCTTAATATCACAGCCTTTTTATAGTCTAGCAACCTTCCAGAAAGATCCACAGGATTCTAGGGAAATCCCGCCCCCTCCAAGCAGGAAAGTGCCAGAAGCTTCGAGAAATTACTAGACTTTTCTTAATGATTTTACAAGTACGCCACCAGATGGTGCCAATGAACAAAATAAATATAGCTGACCAGCAGGGCAGCAAAACAGCATGTAACAAATCTTCATTTACAAATGGAATTTTAAGCTGTACAAAAAATTATCATACATAACACCTCCCCTCTTTAAGAAAAGAAAGGTTTGCTAAAAGCTTTCTTTTGTTAAAATTAACACAGTTTTATAATCAGAACAATTTTGAACTTTACACAAACGTATTATTGATCATGATAACAATCATATACATAACAAACAGTGTAAGTCTCACAATCAAATAGAAAAGTAAAATTACGTTTTTCACAATCACGAAAAGAAATAAAATTACATGCGTGAAAGTGTATCTGGGATTACATTATCTTTTCCCCTGATGTGAGAAATGTCCAAATCATACTCTTGCAAAAGTAAACTCCATCTCAGTAATCTTTGATTCTTGTTTTTGATCTTGTGCAAGAATGTGAGGGGATTGTGATCACTGAAGACCTTGATGGAAGTAGCTGAACAAGTCAAATAGACTTCAAAATGTTGTAAAGCCAAAACAAGTGCCAAACATTCTTTTTCAATTGTTGAGTAGTTTTTCTGATGTTTATCAAACTTTTTGGAAAAGTAACAAACGGGATGATCTACTCCATCAGTGTCTTCTTGCAGTAAAACTGCACCTGCACCAATGTCACTGGCATCAACTGCCAACTTGAACTCCTTTTTGAAATTGGGAGATAAGAGAACTGGTGCATTTTTGAGAATCGCTTTCAGCTGGTCAAATGAATTTTGACATTTTTCATCCCAAACAAATTTTGCATTTTTCTTCAGTAAATTTGTCAAAGGTTCGGAGATGATGGAGAAATTTTTACAGAATTTTCTGTAGCAGCCAGCCATCCCTAGAAATCTCATGAGCTGTCTTTTAGTTGTTGGCTCAGGAAATTCAGTGATAACTTAGACTTTTGCATCAACTGGTTTGACTTGACCAGGTTCATTTTCTAAGGGGCAGTCACAATGTTCTTTGGAATTTTCCAGTTCAACTGTATTTACCACATTGACTGGCTTTTGCTGAGTGTCTCTATCAATGTATTCTTTCAACATGTTGATGTGACACATTTGTTTTTGTTTCCTCCTTCCAGGAGTTGAAATTATGTAATTTAGATCACTGACCTTTCTGAGGACAGTGTAAGGGCCGAAATATCGGGCTCTTAGAGGGTTTCCAGGAACTGGCAAAAGTGCAAGAACTTTGTCACCAGTTTTAAAACTTCTATCTTTTGAATGAAGGTCATATCTGGCTTTCATTTTGCCCTGAGCTTCTTTGAGATTAGACTTAGCAAAGTCACAGGCTTTAGAGAGACGATTACGGAAGTCAGAGACATACCGAAGCAAGTTCATTGGGACATCATCTTCAGCGAGCAACTTTTCCTTCAGTAGCTTCAGAGGTCCACGAACTGTATGCCCAAAAACGAGCTCAAAAGGACTGAACCCAAGAGACTCCTGAACAGCTTCACGGGCAGCAAACAGAAGAAGATGGACACCTTCATCCCAATCTTTCTCTGTGTCAAGGCAGTAGGTCCTTATCATGTTCTTCAGGGTTTGATGGAACCTCTCCAAAGCACCTTGACTCTCAGGATGGTAAGCTGATGACCTGTATTGTTTAATACCAAGGTCATGCATAACTTGTTGAAATATGCCAGACATGAAATTTGATCCTTGATCAGACTGAATAGACTTAGGAAGACCAACTAAGCAGAAAAACTTGGTTAGAGCCTTGATGATAGTCTTCGCCTTGATATTACGAAGTGGAATTGCCTCAGGAAACCGAGTGGAAGCACACATGATAGTCAGTAAGTACTCACAACCAGACCTAGTCTTCGGCAATGGTCCAACACAGTCAATGATGATCCGACTGAAAGGTTCTTCAAAAGCGGGAATGGGCTTAAGTCGAGCCTTTGGAATATTCTGGTTCGGCTTCCCAACCATTTGACAAGTATGACAGGATTTGCAGTACTCCTGCACATCAGACCTCATAGAAGGCCAGAAGAAATGATTCCTGACACGTTGAAGGGTCTTCTTGATTCCCAAATGACCTGACATAGGATTGTCATGGGCCAGATTAAGAGTTTCTTGATGGTACGGCTTTGGAAGAACAATTTGATGGGTGATCATCCACTCTTCATCTGCAGGAACATCGGGTGGACGCCACTTTCTCATAAGCACACCATTTTTGTAGTAAAAACAGACAGGAACTTGAGTAGCCTCTTGTTCACTTGCAGCCTGTGGTAGAAGATGCGCTAGATCACGAGCTTGTTGTTGCTCATGAATAAGTTGTTTACGAGACAAAATGTCATTAGAATGACCTGACAAGGACAAGTCTGAAGATTTCCCAGACATCTCAGGACTGGAAGGTTCCTGATGAAAAGACTGCCCAATGAAGGTGTCAGCCAGGTTAAAGTCCAGATCAGCATCATCTTGAATAGCCTTTTTGGCCATAGAACGAGTAACTGCACATGAAGGATAGAGGTCTGGAATTTCCTCCTCTATAGAGTCAGATTCTTGATGAATCAAAGGAGTGTCAGTTACAATAGGGTAGGGTACAACCTTATCCCCAGCAAGATCATTACCAAGAAGCAAATGAATGCCTTTGAAAGGAAGAGAAGACCTAACACCAACAGTAACAGGCCCAGAGACCAAGTCTGATTTGAGATGAACATTATGGAGAGGTACACTTGTAAAACCACATTCTACTCCTTGAATAAGGACATTAGCCTGAGTAGACGATTTGTCCGAGAAAGGCAGAATATCTGCAAGAATAAGAGATTGGGAAGACCCAGTATCCCTTAGAATTCGAACAGGAGCAGATGAGGAAAAATCATGTGAAAGTGAGACAGAACCATCAGTGATGAATGGCTCAAAACCCTCCATAACCGGATCAGACACAGAAGGTAGAAGATCAGGTGAACTGACCATTGATACAAGAGATTCTCTCTTTGTCAAAGCAGTTGGCTTGGTTTCTTCTCGTTGTTGTTTTTTCTTGAGAGCATAACACTCAGAAATAAGGTGACCTTGCTTTTTGCAGTAATGGCAAGACACAGAGGGTAAAAAATCAGAGGATTGCTTCTCACTGGAAGGTTTCCTTTCAGAAGTGGCCTTAGAATCATTAGAAGTGTTATTAGAAGAAGTCTTGGACTGAAACTTGCTTTGAAATTTTGAAAAAGTGGATTTCTGGACAAAAGAAGACTTGTGAGTCAATGCATAAGTATCAGCTAGGGTAGAAACATCTTGCAAAGTATTGGCTTGTTTTTCCTCAAGGAAAATCTTAATATCAGGCTGGACACACCTTTTGAATTCCTCAACCAGAATAAGTTGCCTCATTCTATCAAAATCTTTTTCAACATTCATGGAATTACACCACTGATCAAACAACTGTTCCTTTAACCTGCCAAATTCAACATGAGTTTGACTGGCTTCCTTGCAAGAATTCCTAAATTTTTGCCTGTAAGCCTCAGGGACTAATTCATAACCCTTCAGAATGGCAGATTTGACAAAATCATAATCAGCACACTGTTGGACAGATAACTGGTTATAGATTTTTCTAGCTTTACCAGTAAGAACACTTTGTAACATCATTGTCCAATGCTCTTTTGGCCATTTCAAATTTTCAGCAATTTTTTCAAAATGGGTAAAGTATTGGTCAACATCATTTTCTAAGAAAGGAGGAACAAGTCTGATATGTTTAACCACATCAAAATGATCAGAAAGTCCAGAAGATTTTGGAACAGTACCTGCTTCTATTCTCTTCATTTCCAATTCGTACTGCATTCTTTTTTCTTCTAGTTCTTTCTCCAATCTTCTTTCTTCCATTTCTTTCTCCAACCTTCTTTCCTCCATTTCTCTTTCCTTCTCCCTCTCCAACCTTCTCTCTTCCAGCTCTAGTTGTTTTTGGCGCAGCTGGAATTCAAGCCTTTGCAGCTCCGTTGCAGGCACTTCCACAGCTTTAATTAATTCTGCTGCTTCTTCCCCAAAGATATCTTCATCGATGAAGTGTTGCACCAAAATGTTGATTATTTCTTGTTTCTTCATTGATGACTTCACATCAGATAATCCAAGGGTTGAGGCTATTTGTAGCAAGTCCTTCTTCTTTGCCAACAAAATTAATTCCTGGGTTGGAGTTTTCAAAAAACTTTCCACATCAAAAGTCATGATTGCTGGTTTTTAAACTAGTCAAAAGATTTAAAATAATAATCTTCGGTGAATCCAATCTCGGTGGAACCTCCAATTTGTTATGACTTGGAAAAATCACAACAAAGAAAACTGAAAAATACAACTAAAACAAATTTATTCTTTAATAAAAAAGTTGTACAAAAAATGATCCACTATTTAAATTCTCTAATAACACTCTGCCACTATTTGACTGTTGCCAAAACAAAACTCTGGTCTGCTCTCTTCTGCTGTCTCTCTCTTTGTTGTCTGTCTCCCCTGTGCTTAATATCACAGCCTTTTTATAGTCTAGCAACCTTCCAGAAAGATCCACAGGATTCTAGGGAAATCCCGCCCCCTCCAAGCAGGAAAGTGCCAGAAGCTTCGAGAAATTACTAGACTTTTCTTAATGATTTTACAAGTACGCCACCAGATGGTGCCAATGAACAAAATAAATATAGCTGACCAGCAGGGCAGCAAAACAGCATGTAACAAATCTTCATTTACAAATGGAATTTTAAGCTGTACAAAAAATTATCATACATAACAATATGCATCACTGTGTAAAGAAACACTAGAGAATATCCATCTTACTTCACACGTCTGTCATGGGTGACATCAGGGAGATTTTACGTGGACTGTGCACATGCAGTTGTGAATTAATTATTCAGTAATTCGGGCATCTTTAATCTACTTCCATTCAAAATACAGTTTAGATTTTTTTTAACCTGACAAGGGATATGTTGACCAAAAATATGGTGACTACCCTGCAAAAAATGTTCTGAATGACTTCTATGGAATTCTATAGAACTCTATAGAACATCAATGGAACTCTATAGAACATTTTAGTAGAACAGCATGTTCTATAGGATTTTCCATGTGTTCTATAGGAATTTGCTAGAAACCTATAGAGCACCTCCATGGAAAAGAAAGTCCTGTAAGATTATTGCTGTTCTATAAGACCTTCCTATAGAACACCCTAGTTGGAAGACCTGTTCTATGGGACTTTGATGGTCTTTAAGCATTTGTTCTATTAGAAGGTCCTAATGGGAAAGACATCTTAACCCCTTTGCGCAGAAGCCAAATTTGGCGATTTATGGGTTACCCAATTTAATACTTTATAATTCAAGATTTAAGCTTTATGAAGAGGAAAGATGTGGCTCAACTCAGAAAAGACACTTACACAATTTAGAATTGCATTGTATTTCAGTTTATTTTCATGAGTTTGGTAGAGAAAATGGGCTGCAAACACAGAAAATCTTCAAGAGAATTCACCGTCGAAATAGCAAAAAAAAAAAAAAATACTGAGAATTGAAAAACTTCTTAGGCTTAAATCTATACATTTCTGGGATCATAAAATCCTTGACAAGAAGAATTCATCTTCAACATTACACTCTAGATTACCTACATGCTATTAGCCAAATTATACAGCTATCCAAGTGTCTCCCCAAAGCCTGACATCCCTCAACATGTTGCACTGTCAAATCATAAAATAATCATGTATTTAACACAAATAAAGTTCTGAGGCATGAAATTTAATATAAACTAATGATTTTCTGGTTGAGTTTAGCATGAATTTATCGATATCAGTGCAGTTGAACATCAGTGGTCACCAGTAACCTCTCCAAACACAAAACATACCTTTTCTCCATAATAAGGTTTAGAGTTTTGTCCATTTTTCTTCTAAGTCCCCCAAGCCAGCACAAACACAAATTTCATTATATAAACTGCTGATTACACGGTCAGAACATTCACCCTGTAATGGAAGTTACCAGTTCCCAAACTCACGACCTCATTTCAAGTCTTATAAGGAACAAGTACAACTCACTAACTCAGTAATATCTGAATTTTGAAATATACCTTATTTTAACAGAACAGACATTCCACTTTCAGGGAACATCACACAATATATATTCCTCCCTAGATTCAACAGAGCGGTGCAATGACCGTACCAGGGGTTCCACCTAAATGCATAGGCAGTTCACTTTTAAACAGGAAAAAAATGCCGGCATTCGACTTTAAGTACGGAATACATTCCAAAACAAACAAACAAAAAAAAAAACCAAAAGTAGCAGCCTAACCACCTTCACGAATCCCTCATCCGGAGACCGCAGTATCCAGTAGAAGGAACCCTCCGGTCCTGTTTCATTCGGAATAATTCCCACTGACCATGTCCTTATCTTATTTAAATCCTCTAAATATAACTGAACACTTCAAGGCCAGTTTTGCGAGTCTTTTTTTCTATATATCGCGTCTATTTCAGCCGCGTAATGCGAGCAATTTAAACAGGATACAACCCTGCATGCTGATACGCATAGGCTTGTATGCTCTGTGTTTGTCCAATCAATATGTTTCACTTACTGTAGAACGTTTAAACACTCGGGAATTGGATAAGAAAGGAGCCAATCAATACATTGTTACCGCGGAAGTTTCACAAGGGCGTGAAGTAACTGTGCAGTTACGCAGAAGAGCCTGAGTGTATGATTGAGTGATTGGCTATCAACACCAGTACTCTGGTGGATATAAGGAAGCACTGAATTTGTCAATGAAGGAATCTACACGAAAATCCACGGTAGTGAACTACGCATTTTTTGCATGTGATGACTGTAATTGACAGTAAAATGTCAGAGAACCAATACCATGGCAAATTTTTTTGCTTCAGAAAACAGATTTTTCTGAACCACTAATTGGAATACTGTTGGCTCACAGTAGCTAAAGTGGTTGCTACATAGGACAACGATTTTTTCTGTCGCAAAAGATCATTTTTTTAAAACTGCTGGATCAATACTATGGGCAAGGATATTGACCAGTTTGCACATCAGGCTTAGCTGAGGAGTTTAATTCATGCAACTCTTGAAAAACAAGGAGTGAAGTGAACTTCCCCATATTAAAAACCGTGTTCGAGGTCTACTTGCTTATCAATATTCAATAACTGATCCAGGGGTGCCATCTAACGATCGAGTACAGTAACAGCGTGCTTAAATTTTCTGTTCTATAGACGCAAACATCTACATCTGCAGAAAGGGATTAAATAAGGGCTAAATAAAAATAAATCTTCTAAATCCTTGCAATCCTCTGTCGAATGGTCAATTTACCTTATGTATACCTCAGTTCTAGTAGTGAGAAACCGGACTAATGGTATGATAATGTGAAATATGCAGTGATATCCACTATACTGAAGTTGCAAGGACATTGTGTCTCCTTTAACTTTAAGGTGTGCTTAATAAGGCAAGCACATGGGGTACCAGGCACATACCAACTCATTGATTCTCTGATCTGACAATTGATTGAGTGACTGACCACACAACTTAGCAGTGTTTCAGTTGCGGTATATGAAGACCTCTTTCCATTTCCTCGGCAGCAATTCAAAAATATGAATTTGAGGCATTATAACATTATTATACTATAATGTAAAACTTGTGTTGCTTACGAAGACAAAATTACGTTGAATGTTTGACCTTTTGAACTTTTCCCTTAATTTTAAAAATTCATTCAAATTATGTCTTTCTATTCACATGCATGTGATTGCAGATTATATACCGATTCAAAATTTATTTGAATACAATTTGAGGTCTGCTGGTGAAAGCTCTGCATTGCGGAGCAGAAGTGTCTTGGTTCGTGCCTCAGTCAGAGTAGCACATGAGTGGTCATTGTGCTACAGAGATGCAAGATGGGAAAGGATTGCTGGGAAATGTCATACAAAATGGTTGTGGTTGCCTTCCAAATTTGGGTGGTATTTAAGATACCAAACTGAAAAGTCCTCCAGAGATTTTCTATAGGACTTTTTTTCTGTAGGCCTTGAGGTACTAAAGTTCTATAGAATTCTATTGGAGTCCTATTGCACATTTTTTGCAGGGTAATGACCAATGAGTGGGAGGAGGAGGGGATGTGTAAGATGAAGATGGATGCAGGAGGGATGGAGAGAGAGAGAGCGAGAGAGAGAAGAAAAAAAGAGAGAGAGGGCGCGAGAGAGAGAGAGAGGGAGAGAGGGAGGGAGGATTAGCCATTGTCACACACAGAAGCAGGTTCGGCCGCAGACATGAGTGTAGGGTTCAGCACCAGCTCGTACACGGTGGAGTTCTGCGCCCCCCCTCGAGTAAAACCAGCCCGCCCCCGACCATCCTCCGCCCATCGCCGTAACAACCCCCACCCGAGACCGGTAAGAGCCCCGTCCACCGCCCTCTCTCCCCCACTGCCTCCCTCCGCATCCAGGGGTCCCCCTTACTGGGGTCCCCCTGCAGTCCCTGCGATGCACACAGACTCATTCTGTGCCTCGTCACTTCTGTGTAAAATATCATTTCATTCAGCTACAAAGAAATAAGGATGAAATAGTATTTTTTTTGTCTTTGCAATTACTGTTTTTATCTTTAAATGTATATAATTATTTAAATAATAACATTGTACTTTTTTTTCTACTTATTTCTCATTTATTTCCATATTTCCTTTTCACGATGCAGCCTGTATACAATCAGATGGAGAAAATGCGTGAAAAGGCTGCAATTCCCCTGCAGACCAGTGTTTGTAAATAAATTAAAGCTTTGCCGCGTCTTTAACTTCATATTAATAGTTTTCTAATACATTGTGCTAAATTGCAGCAGGACAATGCCACACATACTATATATGCAGGTACTTATGTACTGCACTGTTGGTCCTACTTCTAGATTCCCTACTGGTGGTTTGTATTTTTTCTGTGTTCTCATTGGCCTGTCTGTCTCAAAATCTCAAACATCTGCCTTATTCAGTCTGGACTTTATAAAGTCAGTGCTTACACTGCAGGGAGAAAGTCCTGGGAGTTCATGCATTATTCATCACTTGTGTCATTAGACAAGGTGTAAACTAAATCTTCGCTGATAACTACACTGCAATGCAATACCACTGAGTAGCTTCGACAAAGGAACGCCAACAGAGCAGATCCGGTGCTTTTAAAGTGGGACGGATGCATTTTTAAACAGGCTAAATCGAACACTGCAGTTTTAATTTGACCTGATTGCGGGGCCTAGACAGTAAAAATAAGTTTGTCCCGTTTGATGTATTTATGAGTTTGTTTCAGTAGTAATTTGAGCTGTAACATAATGGTCTGACCTGCTAAAATCTCATGTTAAACCATTTGTGGATTAAGTTGTGTTGTCAGCATCTTAACCAGTCATTATTCGACATCTTGGGCATCTTGTAATCAGCCTGTCCAAATTTCTACACCCTGCCATGTCACCACCAGCAGCAACGTCCATCTAACCCGAAGGATGTAACAGAGCTGTAATACCAGTTGGATTTTTATCATGTGAAGATGCTGGTCATCGATGAGCTTTATTACCTCCAGGACTTCCTGTTTCCCAGAAGGCTGCAGACCAGTTATGGGTCCAGGCTGATGGCCCCTCTACAGCCATCTCTGAACTACGGGTCCCAATACCTGCCCCCTCTGAAGCACCTCTCTGCTCTATGCCCAGGTACAGTGTGGCCCCGGAGCTATGAAGATAATGCTGACCGTCGCTTACAGATATTGAGCTGAAGCTTGATGATAATAATGAAGTACTGCTAATTGATTATTGATTGCTGATAGTCCCCTTCCTACCCTGTGCTGTAACTGGTACTAGGCATAGTCATTAATAGAATGCTGTTTTGGCTTAATGAATTGCTTTATTGATTATTTTTATTTTCCTCCACAGGTTTTTCACTGTGCGATGTCCTGTCTATATTATCACTTCTCTTATTATAAATGGCTCTTCTCTGTTGGGTTCTCTGCTCTCTGTCCATTAAAACCACTTTTTTGTGTGTGTCACCCTGGATTTAGAGCATCTGCTGAATGACAGTAATGTGATGTAATGATGCTGAAGGTGATTGTGATGATGATGATAATGATTCCTACAATGGCTCATTAGTCCATCCTCAGGTAGTGAGCAAGAAATTGGCAAATAACAATGTCATTTTTGTCAGACCTGTGAAAACATGACTAACGAGAGCCAGCAGTGGATAAGGTGAAGTCGCAGAATATGGCCAAATCTATTTCTGGATTTTGAGCAACTTTTTCACTTGCGCATCCAAGCAGCTCAACTGTTTCTTCCTCTGGCATTTTTCTATGCCACACAAACATCTGGAGTCTGCAAGAGTGTGCAAAATTTTTTTTATCTCATCAGTACATGTCGATGTAACGTGTTATAGTATTATCTGTGGAAGAAACCGCCATATCAGTATTTTATTGACAATTGTTTTATTGTATCATATGTGAAGGATGAATAGAGTTTTCTTAATTCTTTTTTTTTTTTTACATTTGAATAATACAACATCTGTAAATGAACAGAATATCGTCAATCGTATGAATATGAGTGCCCATAAACATACGCCAAGCAAACATACTCGCCGCTAGATGTGATGTAATATGTGCTTCCGCCAGCAGAAGGAAAACCAGCGAGCTGTCTCTTGTGTCCCGGCTCAACGGGCCAACCAGCCACACGCGAATGTGCCCGGGGTTCGGCTCACAATTGTTTGTCGCCCTCTCCTGGCAAGATGTGCAACCCACAACCAATTGATTCTTCAACGGGAGAGGCGAGATTCCAGTGCTCCCATAACAACACTGCGGGGTGAGGGGTGTGATTTATGGAGGGAACAGCATGGAATTTTGTCTCGCGGGCTTTTCGGTAGTTTTAAAGGAATGAAAACTGGGGGCTGAGGCAGCAGCTCGAGCGCCTCAGAACTATGACAAGCTTTGTTTTCCTTTCAAATCAAACTTAATGTGATGGTACAGAGGGTAAACTCATTTGAATCAAAATGTAGTCCGTTCAAAACCTTGTATAGGATTGGGTTTAATTGGTGTATGTAAATCTGACAGTGTAAGCTGTGGCCTACTCCACATTAAATTACTTGCTTATGAGATAAAATGACGTGTTGAAAACATAGACCTAAATGCCACCTGAGTTAGCTATCGCAACGTCATATATGCATGCGATATTGTATATGCCCAAGCATTCACCTGCATTTAATAACGACATTGATAGCTTTTACTGTTGTTCTCAGGAATGTGGAATCCCTGAAATCCTGCATAAAAAATAATGGAAATGCAAAGGGAACACGATGTGAACTCTGTGACATCAAACCCTGCATAACCCAGGCAAACAGGTGAAGATACCTTCCGCTCACGGATCATTTTACTGTAACAATGTTGCACTATACAGCAGGGCACAGAACTGTATTACCGTAACCCCACTGTACTGTACAGAGAAGGATGTTACTGTATTACTGTAAGACTGCTGCACCATATGCAGGAGCACATTGTATTCCTGTCGCATTTTGGCACCATGCACAGGGCCGTGTCTGTAAATATTTGCACAGTGACACAGCTCTGTAGTCAAGCACATTGGATTTGAAAACACTGAGTTTGTTAAATGAAGTTAAGGGAAACGCTTTCAACCTTTGATTTGCAGGTACTGACATTCATATCATGTGATGCTGTTAGAAACTGGAACACTTTTACAAGCTTTCACTGCACACTGTATATGAGAGAAAACTTCAGCAAACGCATCACATGACATGACAGTGCTGTTATTTTCAAACACCTCAAAGTGAAAGCCATGGCCCTGTGTCATGATTGTATGATACGCGCTTAAAAATAGCAGCAGTGAATGTTATTGACACTGTCCTGTGCTCTCGGTAATTGAGCTGGCTGACAGAGCAGGTATCAGTGGCGAGGACCGGCTGCTCTCAGGCGGTAATTTCTCAAGACTAACCTGTTATCAGGAGAGAGGTCTGCTCTGTCTCACAGGAGAATCTTGGGCAGTGAGGTTTTGAAAGGGCCAATCAGAGAACGGCCTGGTAACACCACTCTCTCCAGGTATCCTAAATCAGGGGTGTGTTTCAGGAAATCTCACTCCACCCTCGACCCCAGGTAGGAGCAAACAAAAAACTACGCCCTGTATTTTAATGCTGCACTGTATTATTGTTAAAATCACCAGCTAATGCTGTGGCTTCTTTAATGGGGGAGAATTGTGGTTGTGTTTGGCTTTATGTGATGTAACAGCTTAGGCTTTTTTTTTTTTTTTTTAATAGTCTGCTGTGTACCAAAAAGCACATCTTCAGAGAATTTAAACAAACAAGACTTTGAGCAGATGAGTGGCAACATTGTCCTGCTGGAATTTGTAATATCATATTTGTACATTAATATTCACTCGTACTGGCCGAGGAACATGCTAAGTATGTTAAAATGCAGTAAAGTTCTGGCAAAAAATATATTTTGAAGAACTTAAATGCATGGTTTAAAACGAATAATTATTGGTTCGTAGTCCACAGTTGTACTTTTTATGAATCACTTTTGCGTGTGCGTGCGTGCGTGCGTGCGTGCATGCGTGCGTGTGTGTGTATGTGTGTGTGTGTGTGTGTGTGTGCATGCGTGCGTGCATGTATGTGTGTGTGGTGCATGCGCGCGTGCATTTGCGTATGTGTCTGTGCATGTATGTACATAAACGAACCCCAATTTCATTGAAGTTGGGACATTGTGTAAAACGTGAATAAAAACAGAATACAATGATTTGCAAATCCTTTTTGACCCATATTCAACTGAGTACAGTACAAAGACAATGTTCAAACTGATAAACTTTATAGATTTTTGTGGAAATATTCAGTCATTTTGAATTTGATGCCTACAATACATTCCAAAAAAGCTGGGACAGCTTTGTAGAGTGGCAGTGGAAAATATTGCGGTTGTCTAATTGTGGTTTACGGTCAGTAATGAATGCACAATGCGTCTCCTAAAATAATGTAATATCTTTCAGTGAAAACCTTGTGGAATAAGTGCTGCAAATGGATAAATGTGATGAAAGTGACCTTTTAACGGCGTATTGCATTTGCTTGTATTGCAGGGGCGTCTACAGCTGTTTCCAAGTGGTCAAGCCGTACAAGCCTGGATCTTACATCATTCACCCCGAATTCATCTCTGAAAGTCTGAAATGAACTTACAGTACCCTGCTTGGACTTTCACCTCACCTGGGAAATTTGATTTTGTCCACTTTTATCCCAATTTTGGAGACTCTTATTGGAGTTTCTGCTCTTAATAATAAGAATGCACTATTGTACTGCACTGAACTGACAGAACAAGGGTCATTCCATAGAATAAATCACTCTTTTGGATATGTTTTTATGGCAACATCCAAGATACTTGTGTCTTATTTATAAAAAACATGGATACTTGATTAATTTCTTCCTCTCTCCAGTGTGAGTTTATAAGAATGTTATGATTATGGCTCCTAGAAGCATTCTATTTACAGTATAAGCCCCCCCCTCCCCATTCTGAAATGGTTTGGCCATCATGGAAAATGCTAATAAAATCAAAGAGGACTGACTTGAGAAGTCCATTGATCCGCCGCTAGATTTTAAACAGTATAACAACTCGTTAACTGATGTTTATGACGTGCCAATTTAATAGCTTATTGAAAATATACATTCGAAAGTCTGCAACGAAGACAAAATAAGTTGACACAGTTGGCTGTTTACCACTGTGCAACATTACTGTATCACCAGAATTTGCCACTGAAGAAACCAGTTAATCAAGTATAGCGGGCAGAATTTCCCCCATTCCTTCATCATGCAGGTCTTCTGCTGCGCAACTCTGTGGGTCTCTCATTACTGTCTTATTTCACTTCATCATGCTTCATATATTTTCCATGGGAGAAAGATCAGGACTGCAGATTGGTCAATTTAGCACCTGTATATTCTGTTTACGAGACCATGGACTAGTAATCCATGCAGAATTTGATTTGGTATTGTCTCGCCGGAAAATACAGGGACGTCCATGGAACAGACGATATCTTAATCGCAGCATGAGTTGCTCCAAAATTTGTGCATGTCTTTCTGCATTTGTGGTGTCCTCTCAATTCCATGCCAAATGCAGTGACACACACCCATACCGAAACAAGGTCTGGCTTTTGTAACCAACTCTGATTGCAGCTTGGATTGTTCTTGTATTGTTTGGCGTGGAGAACACGGTCCCGCATTAAAAAAAAAAAAAAAAAAAAAAGCATACTTCCACTGTGCTGCTGTTCGTCTTAGATGACACCGAGCCCAGAGAAGTCGGCGCTGCATTGACGCAGTGTTGAATGGCTTCAGCTTTGCGAATGGAAGCCTGGTCTTGTCCCTGTGAATTCAGTGGTGAATAACGGTGACTGACAGAGGTTTACCGAAGTGTTTTTGATAATGATAATGTCTGAGGAATTGGAGATTACGAGCTTTCAGAAGTGATTTTTAGCCCTTTTATGTACGCACCAAGATTTTATTGGATTCTCGAAATTCTTTAATTATTTCCACGCTGCATAAGATTAAATGCTCAAAATCTGACCAATATGTCTTGGGGAGCGTTTGCTGTCAGTGATGAACGTATTACACATAGTAGCTCACACTTCTGTTAGCAACTTGGTGAACTTCAATCCTTTTTCTGGAAGCTTCTTTTATACTATGATATGAACTGCTTACCTGTTTCACATCACCTTTATTGCAACTTGCCACATCACTAAATTGCCCTTGCGCCACCTTTTTTGGAGTTTGTTGCGGTTATTAAATTTGAATTCAGAATTTGATTTCAATAAACAAGCAAATTTAACAGCTGAAAGATAAACCTGTTGTTGTGCTTCCAAAAGAGGGTGAATGGATTTTTTGAATAACACCTTTTTTGGTTCTATTTGCATTTTCCATAATGTGCCAACCATTTCAGGATCAGGATTGTGTTTTTATCAATTTATTCAGCTGTGCTTTTTGTGAACATATCTGAAGTTTCCACAGCTTCGCAGCTTGCTGTAGATTGAAACTATTTCAACTTTCTTTCAGATGAATAATGACACAGTCTGTTATTTTTCAGACAGTGTTTATTTTCCGTGAATTACACTGTGGGGCATGACATTTTCGCTATGTCTAAATTTGAGCTTACTTTTAAGTCTAGCCCGCTAGCACAGCTACCCAAGGTG
Source organism: Gymnothorax reevesii (assembly GCA_029721435.1). NCBI lineage: Eukaryota > Metazoa > Chordata > Actinopteri > Anguilliformes > Muraenidae > Gymnothorax > Gymnothorax reevesii. The sequence continues at coordinate 12,884,317 of CM056583.1, read as the reverse complement.
TTTGTAGAGAATTACAGGAGGTTATTTCCTCACTGCCTGAGAATGAAATAAATAACATACTGAAGACTGAGTTGATAATATGGTGTTATGTTTTCATTTCCAAAAACGGTGATGATTATTTTACCACACTTTGTGGTCCCCTTTAAATCCTGCTGAGTATGTAATTCTCTCAAGCGTATCGCTAAGTCTCAGTTATCAGAACTGAATTAGTAACAATATTAATATGTAGTTAACATGGTAATAAATTAAATATGTAATAAACTTCAAACAAACATAAAGCCAATGTGTTGCTTCTTATTGTTGAAACTTGACTGGTCTTCAGCAGACTTTGTGATGCAAGTAATACAGTAAGCAGCTCACCAGGCAGCTTTTCTGGTAATAGTGCTGCACTCACCAATCAAACCAACCGTAATACGCTCTCCTTCCGTCATCGTCACACTAATCTTTACCCTGACCTCCAATCTCACCCACATTAACCTTGTTTTTAAACCTTAATTCACCATCTCACCTTAACCTGGAGCATACCGACCCATTTGTGTTCATCGAGATCAACCCTTCTGTAGGTTTTTATTCTGAACCGGTTTAGGCACATCTCAGTGAAGCTCCTAGCAGTGGAATGATGTGAGCGATGTAGCAAATGGAGTAAAAACCTATGGGCTGGTAAATGTCAAGAAACGCTACTGGGCTACGCTGATCGGGAGCATTTGAACATTTCTCTAATACCCATGGAAATGTTTTTCATACCTTTCCATAACTGCCATTCCATAAGCGCAGTGACCCCCCTGCATACACACAAAAACACACACACACAAACGCGCACTCTCTCTCTCTCTCTCTCTCTCTCTCTCTCTCACTCACACTCACACTCTCTCTCTCACATACACACACACACACACACACACACACCCACACACACACTCACACTCACTCTCACACTCACACACACACTGTCTTGACATGAGGTGACGACTGGAGCATATGGTCATGATATTAGTTTCAGCACAGAGCTTTCATCACAAAAGTGCAGGTGAAAGGTACTGCGCTTTGAGCAAAAACCCATGTAAGACAGATTTGTGGCTTGTTATTTATCATTTTGTTTTCCTGTATAAAGGGGATGTTTCTTGATGGCTGCAACTTTGAAGAAAAAAATGAATGTTAAATACAGGAAAAATTTTTTTTCCTTTTTCTTTTCCTAGCGCAGTGTTGAAACAGGGTCGAAACCTCGCATCATCCAGTGCAGCTTGCCCAAGACACAAGACTTGGGGAAAATAACTGCTCCAGTTAACGTCAGCGCGCACCGCATAATAAATTTTCCTCGCAACAAAACTGCAATTCCCAGCATGTGTTTGGTTCAGCGAGCAGCTGCTTTCACTCGAATGGCCGCAGAATTTTATTACTGTGCGCGTATGGCGCTGGGTGCGTCTGCGTCATGCTGATGTGCCAACTTGTAGGGGCGGGCTGAGTATTTGCAAGCGCAGTTCAAGTCGTGGGGTTGTCCGAGGTGAGTAGTAACTATTTTGACATAATGCGTCTGTTTTACGAACGCGTCTTTGACATAGTGTGTGAACGGTAAAACCGTGTTTTTGTTGGAGGTGTGAAGTTTCTCTGATCAAGTTTACTCTGGAATCGGTGTTCAGTCCTGTACTCCTGTTTTTCACACTCATGTTGTTGTGACTCGGCAGGATAAGCCCCCCAATTGCAGCGCGTCTATTTAGATTGTTGGCAGCAACTTCTCAAGTCTTAACGTTGCTATGCGTCAGTATGTTGATCGTTCCCGAATTTTCCAGTCTAAAGCTGCTTTCACACCGGACGCGAAACGAATTTTGCGCACTCTAGATTACATTCAAAGCGTTTCGCGTGTATTCGCGTCTTGAATTGACTTTGAATGTAATCTGTCGTGCGAAAAATTCGTTTCGCATCCAGTGTGAAAGTGGCTTAACAAATACAATGACTTGGACATATATTCGTAGTGCTTAACAGGAGGGTTGCCGCAATAAGTATGTGCCGTTTTGCGAACGTTTTGGTGTTTGGTCTTATGATTTAAAATGTTATTGACCAGTTAAAGCATTATTCATTTTATTTATTCCGATATTTTCAGTAACATTGGGTGGGTGATTAGAAACATTTACGGCGAAAGCGGGCGGAACGCTGTCAAAGGCGCTGCGCTGCGGCACCACATCACCTCAGCCGTTGACACCAGGCATATTTTCCGTCGCAACGGCTTAAAGACGACTTGCATCTTAATGTTAATACAACAGTCTTATTTTACTAAAGGTGTGATTGTTGCGAGAAGGTTCGCACAATCGGGGTCACCTCTCTGTCGAGGGCACATACAGAAGTGCTGTGATACCGGTAATTCAGGAGAACACAAAGCGTTCCTTCCGAAAGGATATTTGACCCAAAATCCTTCAGCTGATATCTCATCGACTTGATAATGAAAGTCATTGAAAATTCGTTTCAGCGTGAGGATGCCTCTTAATTTTAGAAAGGGTGTGGATGTACAGTGTGGACAGTTCTGAAGGACCTTCATGGCTCAGTTTATGCATCCATGTTTTTTGTGAGGTGAGACCTTTCTCTGATGAAGACGCATCCAGAATTAACTCTTTCACTACTGAATGCAGCAATGTGAATCTGAGTTTACCATTGGATATACTTCTCATTTTTGTGATTATAATACAGAATTGGCCCAAATGCCAGAGTTTCTGGGACTCGTATGTGTCAATGGGGTATTTGGAAATATTGCGGGACATATGTGTCCCATTAGTACTGAAAGGGTTAAAGACCTTTGACCTTCCCTATAACTTATGTAAACAGTTGCTGTTTGCTGTGATCAGGCTGCTGGCTCACGCTCGCACACATTAAAACACAATAAGACTTCCTTTAAAAAAACAACTGTTAACTTTTTTTGAACAACTAGTAACTGATTATCAGAATTTGGCACTGTGAAATTTGGGGCATTAAATTGCAGGCCTGGTGAATATTTTCAGCTATGAACCCTAATGTTTATTCATTTCTTTCTCTTTTTTTTTTTGCAATACAGCAGTATTTTCATGTAACTCGTGACAGCTGCACATCTGACCCTCTTACTGCTGGGTCATTTCATGTGAAATCACTCGTGGTCTCCAGGTCATGGTTTGGGAAAGTACTTCATGAGATTGATCGTTTCCCCGGTGCAAAGGCGTCAGTGGATACCATGGATCAGTGGTCGTCATGTCGCTGGAAAGATTCCCTTAAAGTCGTTTTAGAGCTAGCCATTTTTCTCCTATCAATTCCAGTTTTGGTGTGGACATTCCTAATGATACTAATAATTTTTATTATATTTAATTATTGGGTCAGGTCCTATTCTGATCTTGGTTGTGAATTTAAGATACACGGAAACAACATCATCATATAACCCTGTGTTATAGCATTCTGGGCCCCACCCCTCAAACTTTCTAATTGGTGTGGAATTGTTTTCTGTTAGGAAATATAAAAATAGAAAATTCATGGCAAAAAAGAGTATCTGGGCCTATGATGCTGTAGTGTGGTGCCGGTGTATGTGGGTGCAGTGGAGGGTTGTGATTGATATTGGAGAGGACTGTCTGTGTACAGGTCATGCTCAATTACTTTATGGCTTGGTTACTATCATCATGATTATTAATCCTCTGTCTCAAAGTCAGGCGAGGGATATTGCAGCGGAGCTCGTCCGTTTGTCCATTTGTCGGTCACTCTGTCCATATGAGAATTGAAAGGACAGGTTTTTTCAGAAAGTAAGAACAACACACCGTAGGTGTTTGGAAACTGAGGACACCGACTGCTGTACTTAAGGAAGTACAATGTTTTCCTGTTCCTTGTTAAAAGAGGAGATTATGCAACACAGTGATAAACATACCCTTGTCCCTGCTTTTTTTTTTAAACGTGTTGATGCCTTCAAATTGACGATGCGCGGATATTTTTCAAAAGACAGAAACATTTCTCAGTTTCAACATCTGGTATGTTGGTTTGTACTGTTTTCATTTAAATATAGAGTGTAAATTATTTGCTAATCATTGCTTTCTGAACGGGGTTGTTGTCACAATTTTTATTGAGTTTGAAAATCAGATTTCATGTTGGCGGGAGATATTGATGACTTTGTCATCTTGTTTACCGACATGAGAACGATGACGTAAAGTTACACGGAAAACACCTGTGGTAGCGAGTGACCGACTTTCTTTGTTGATGAGCTGTCTTAATGATGACTCAGGGAAAAGTTGAAGTTGATGTACAGTGTTGCAGGTGTAACGAAGCTAGTTTATTAAAATCTGGCAGGTGGGGTTCTTTCATCAAAAACTGTCTATA